>PVKH010012363.1:0-17316 GCA_004027955.1 Chaetophractus vellerosus | reverse complement strand
GATGCTTTAAATACCAATGTGTTATTGCCCATTTGTAATCAATAAAACTTGTACCAAGTCACAGTGCTTTGGATTATTAATTGTCCACTAGAAAGATGCTCTTTGTACCAAGGTTCAAAGTAGCTAGTGCTGCCCTTATTTCATAATAACTAGGGAATCAATTGAGCAGGAATCACTATTCATATATTTGCTTGTTGCATTTTTGGTTTTCAGTGGAGGCAGAGTGAACTCTTGGCTTGCAGAACAGGTATCAGACAGGTCCTGGTGTGTGGTGTGCTTATCAGTCATCTTTATGTACTGCTTTTTATGACTTCTCTCCTTTGATGACTACTGGAAACTTCCATTCTTAATAATCTAATTGATCCCTCCTGATTCCAGTCTTCCATGGCAGCCTGAAAACCAGACCTAATAAAGTCCAGATATATTTTAATTCTCTTTTGTCTAACCCAAGAGAGAATTTCTTAGAGACTGATTTACGTGTCTTGCAAGAACACCAACTGTGGGAATTTTCATGTATAATGAAGCTCAGGGAAGGTTGGGCTTCATTCCAAAATGCTGCAAATAGACACAATTTAAACAAGCAAACATTCTTAACTATTTTCCAAATGGGAAAATATTAGAAGAGAGGTAGTTTGAAAATAGAAACTATCCAGTATCAACCGAATGGCCCTTAGCTCCAGCAATTCTCACAAGTGCTCAGTGGGGAGTCTGAAACATATTAGGTGCTCAACAAAATATTTGTTGACTGAATAAATGAATGCGTCTGATCTTCTGAGAATCTCCAAATCATAGAACACCTTCCATGAATGCTTAAATCAACCATTCATTTGAGCACCACTGTATTCTGTGCTCTCCCACTCAGGCTGTTTTTTCTTATACTTTCTATTTTGAAATAGTTTCATACTTACAGGACAGTTTAAAAATAATCAAAAGCGCATGCAGAGAATACCACAAAGCCCTCTCCCATTATATCCATCAATTTTAAACATTTTGCCATATTTGCTGTAGCATTATAATCTATCAGTCCATCTCTGTCTATCAATCTATCTCTCTATGTCTGTCTATTTATCATCTATCTATATTTTATAAACATTTGAGAGTAGGTTGAATACATTATGCTTCTTGAACAAATAATACTATCACACATGCTATTTAATTTGCTTAAACAAAATCCCCATTTTTCCGATGACAGAGAGGAGTTAATCAACTGGCTCATGGCTACTGAGCATTAGAGCTGGTATTTGAATGTGTATCCTTGACTCCGAGTTTAGGGTTCTAGGATTTCAAGGATTACTGTACCTTTTCAATGTTATTGTCCAGAACAGTGTAAGGAAGTGTCTGGAAAAGCTGAAGTGAACTCACCATTCACTCTTACATTTGGAAGAGTAAAACTAACTATTGAGGACATTGATGAATTATTAAATATAAGGCTTATAAAGATAGAGACACATGGAATAGGAAGGGAACTTCTCCAAGCATCCTTCAAAAGGCTCAAATTCGAATGACCGGAGATATGAGGGCACAGAGAAGGAAGGAAATGTGAATGTGTCCAAGTTCTTCCAAGCTGTTTATTTTGCTATTCACATCAAATCTTCTGTTTATCAAAATTTCAGGAAGCGATTACGGCAGATGGGACTTTTGGAGAAGTATTAGAAACCAGGAGGCCAAAGGCCTTATAACACATCCATTTGCAACCTCATGTTACTTTGTAATATTATTAAAGCTTTTTCAGTTTACATAGATTATTTCCCTTTAACTGCACTGCAAACTGTCAAGACAAGTTTCTTCTCTCTCTTATACATTTCTTGTACTCTGTCCATATATAGAAGCCTTCAGTAGGACAGGTAGTTACCTGTATGGCATGTTTGAGGGATTCCAGGAAGCTGTGCCCCTACTGGTCTAACCCCTTTCTGGTAAAATCTGCCTCCTATTGAAGTCATTCCTTCATATTAAGGACTGACGTGTTTTAAGACCCATTTACAGTGTTAATTAATTTGGGAGGATGGCCTAGTAACCTGACATTGACCCAATGGCATATAGTAGGTAGTTTATTCAATTAAATTGACTACCAGCAGATAAAATCCTGTGAAGATGAGATAAAAAAAATTTTGGTGGTAGGGGAAATAAAAGTATAATACTTTTTTTATGGAAAGTGGATCTTCTCATGTTTCCATAAAGGACAACTCAGGTATGTCAGGGTGAGTAGTTATAAGAAGGTCAAATGAAGAGGAAGATTCACCATGAAATTTGGTTTCTTGTCTTTGGCTTTGGCCCATGATGCTTTATAGACTGAAAATAAGAAAGGTGAAAATGAGACCAAATCTTTGCTCTCTGCTTGGTCATTCTTTAACAGCTCACAAAATTTCTCTTTGTGTTGGCTTATTCCTAAGCAGTGTGTTTTCTGAGTTAGGGATTTCTTGCAGAAGGAAAAGCATCCTAGTGTGCTAACAGTGGCAGGGACTCTATGGTATTAAAAGCAAAATTATTTTACCACCTAAGCTGAAGTAATTTCTTAGCACTTACATTGGTCATTGTCATTCTTTAGTGCAACTGAGTCTATTTAATCCAGCTGCTTGGAATATGAGATGTGCCTAATTATATTTTACAGCTAACCCAGTTTAAGGCAGAAACACATATTAACAGTAACATCCTTAGATCTTGGGCAAGATCTTGGGTTAGGCCTCTCCTCTGACCCTCTTACAGCTGTGCTACACACCATTGGGAGAGAATTCTGTAGAGCCAAGGGGACATTGGTCTATCCAAAGCACCTCCAACCCACACTTCTAAACCACTCTGGATGTTAGAATTCCCTTCCCAGATGATCCCAAGACTACTTCCAGGGCTTGTGTGGACCTCTCTTGGGGTCTAGTCTCACAAGGGTGAATTTCACCTTGAGGGTGGCTCTTGGATGTTGTGGTCTGGGGTGACCTCTTGAGTGTGTACATGTTCCCTTACATTGCAGAACAGAATTGGGAGCCCAGGCTCCACAGATTTTAGGGATGGGCTTGCATTTCAAACTCTCCAGGGGGAAATAATTTCAAACAGTTAACTCATCCTGCCTATGAAGCTCACTGCTTTGAGTCATTAGGCTTCAGTTGACCACGCAGGTTCTTGCACTGCTTCCTGGCCGGCACGTGGAGGACTGGTGGTTATCGTTGTGTGGCTGTTTATGGTGTAGGAACTAGCGATGGCTCCGTTCTTCTCCAGAGACATGCCCGGGGAGTTGCTACACGTGGTAGTGTTGATGGCTGTTACTATCTTAAGAACACTGAGTCTGTTATTTTCTTGTAAATTTGTCTCTTTCCCTGAACACCGGACTGTAAAGGTGTGCGTGTGTCCTAGTAAATGGAGGATTCTAGTTAATTGAGTAACTGTAGTTTGTACTTGCTGATACCTTGCTTTGTTCAGCTTTCATTTGCTAATTTTCCATGGGCATATTCTACCCTTTGCCTCTTCTCCGTTATCATGTAAGTTCCTTGAGCTCAGGAAGATGACTTATGTCACTTTAAAATACTATCATTCTTTCTCTGTCTCCTCTCTCCCTCTCTCTTTCCTTCCCTCCTTCAGAGGTATATTGAATGCTTACTATCTCCCAAGCTCTGTGCTTGAATTTATGTTGTGCTAACTTTCTAATGATAAAATATGATTGTTTAAAATTTCATCATCTAGTGTTTAGTAAATCCATAATAGAAAAATAACTTAGTTGGCAAATCTTTTTTAAAAATTAAAGTTATCATTTCAATGCCCAAATATTTTCCTTTTTTTTTTCTGGATAGAAACAAATGCCTGGAAGTTACCATACAATAGTGCACGTGAAAATTTTCAAATTTTATCCTCCATCATTAAGGTTGCATACTGTTATTTAGATGTCTTCTTTAGGTCTATTACTGTACATAACCTTGTAGTATCTTTACCCTGCTCTCCATGCCTCTGGGATTTCTGCCTCTCTCTCTTTCTCTGCCAGCCTACTTCCCTTGTGTTTACACTCCCTCCTCACAACTATGTCTCTTTGTCTTTGAGTGCATTTATATCTTCCAGGGGAAGGGCCAACTATCTTACAAGGTAACAAATGAAATCCAAGTGTGAGGTCTTAAGTCAAAAAGCTGGAGAGTCATGTGGTTTCAGGATTGTCAGAGCCTTTGAGAGTGATCATCTAGGGTCTTCCTCATTGTGTGCCTGAGAAGACAGGTCCAGTGAATCATATAACTTGCCCAAAGCAGTGATCAGGTTCCATATGTCCTATTTCCCAGTCTAGTCCTTCCTTAAAAATAGTTTCTGAATATCTGCAGGTGGAAGCAAGTCAGCCATCATTCGTTACAGATTTATGTAGGTTTACTCTTATGGTGCCAAGGAAGGGAGCACAAAAGATCATACAAGATGCCCTGATAAGTCATTTCCTCAAAAGATGGTGCAGATAGCTTAGACATTGTGAGTAAGAACGACAGACAAACAAGTTCAGACCAGTTACTGCGGTGACGACTGTACTGAATCAGGGGGCAGCTGGGGTACATTTGTCAACATATGCAGGGAAGGAGGCGCTGTGGACCTTACAATAGGAAAAAATATTTTGGAAAACAAAGTTGATGGTTTTCCTTAATTTTCTGAAATTGAATTTCAAAATTTGTGACAAAATGTACAACAAATTTATTTCGCTGCATAAATTAAAGTTTAGCATATTGTAATTTTCTTGAGTCATATAAATTTAAAATTCTTCAGGCTAGAGCGGCTGTAGTTGCAGTACAAAGATTTTATCATTATTTACAGCTAACAAGACATTTATGATCCCTTTTTCTTCATCTCTGTTGAAGCATTGTTGGCAACGGTTTCCTCACATAAAACTCTTGTGTGCATGGAAATCTAGTTAGGAAAATGAGTAAGTAAATAACTTCTCCTAAGAGTATAATCTCTCCTTTGTGACATAAATTAGATATCCATTCACATCTGTGGAATAATTCCCAGTTTTGCAATTAAATAATCTGATACGCACAAGCAAACATGCCACTCTCTTTCCAGTCTAGGAGAATTCAGTCAACTTTCAGTTTGAACAAATGAGCTATCCTTTTAAGTAGATTCATCGTTTTCTTAAAATTGGATTATAAAGAGCTGATCTGAGCTGTAATCAGATGGATAATTAAACAGTAAAGGTAAGAGGCTCCCCATTGTGCATGTTTACAGTGTTAATTGGAAAATAAAATGTGATTTTTAATTCTAAGGGTAATTTGACCAATACACATGTCTAATGATGTGAAGCTCACTCACTTCATATTTCAATCTCAAGGTTGCTGCTGCATTTGAAACCAGCTTTCTCACAGGAAAAGGCCAAAGTTTGCTTGGATAAACCTGATCACATTTTATGTTTTTCTGGGGTGTGTGTGTGTGTAGTTGATTGAAAAATGAAGATGCTACTTTAAAAGATCTTTAATTTCTTGTTTTTTCTTTTTCAGCTGTAAGGCTATGTTTTTTCAGCCCTGTTTAATAATCAGGAATATATTCTGGAGTGATCTTTAAAATGCTGGGAAATGCTCCCTTTTCTCCATTGTAGCTCTTACTTCTGAAATGTCAAAGGTGTTTGAATTTTTTTTAAAAACCTGTTTATGATACTTATTACTTTTTACTGCATGTTACAGTAGTTTGGCATGCAAATTTGACTTTCCTACCATATTCTGAGGTCTTTGAGGGCAAGGTCCATATCTTATTCTTCCTTATCCAAGGCCTTTCGTTTGGTTAGTGAAATGCTTGTGGAATCAATGAGAGTACATAAGGCATACACTGCTCTTTGAGAACATGTAAATGTTGTATAGGTGAGAGTTGGTTCTTGGCTGGCTAAGTGGCTGGCTGGTTCAGACCTAGCCAATGATTCAAAGACAATTTGCTCATTTACAATTTATCTTGTAGATTCCATTGTTTCTTTGATCAAGAATGAAGTGAAAACATGGATTTGTGGTCCATCCTTTTTTTCAGTGTGATTGAAAATGTTATTCCATGTGATCGGTTACATTGAAAATGGGTCAGATAAGTGATGACACTTAGATTAGTTGCCTTTGGGTCCTTGGATAAGTAACCTTTCAGTGCTTTCTTCAGATATTTAATAAATTCCATTTAAAAATACCACTTTTATTTAGTACATCTTATATCTAGTATATCTAGTGTAAATAAATACTACTTATATATAGTATTATAGAACACTGAAGTCCTGAGACTTTTTTACTTATTTTTATTTCTCATTATTGGGCCATTTAACTGTTTATTAATCCTTCCCAAGAGAATGAATAAGAAATATGATTGTACTTTGGGGAGGGGGGTGGCTATTGAGAAAAACTGTTTGGATACTTATCCTGAGCTTTTGAGAATGGTAAGAAGAGTTCTTTTTACTGTCATTATCTGTTTAATAATAAAATTCCAATTTCATTTCATTCTTCTATAGCATTAATTTTGCAATAAGCCTAGCAAAACATCATCCACAGCATTATCATTATTTGCCACTCATTATCCTGAGTGGTAAATATGCTGTTATCAGTTCTGCTACAAAGCATTATTGAACTGATGGCACAATCAGTCCAGTTTCCCCCCTTTGGCTCTGTCGAGAATCTAGCAGCAGATCCTATGGAATTAAGGATAAAAGGAAACTTTTCCTTTTGCTTTTCCAAATCTCTCAACCCCACTAAATCTCTGGAAGTTTCCTCCCTTGGAAAGGATGAGGTGGTTCTGACATCCTTAATAACAACAAATGGTTGGTCAAAATGAGCATTTAATCCCTTCTTTGGGATTAAAGGTATCACATAGTATCCAATAGAAATAGACATCTATCGTGACCTCTTAAAGGCCCATTTTTACTGGGAGAGTAGGAAAGATTATAATTATTATTCTATCCCTTCTATTATGATTATTTTGCTCGCTGTGAGCTTACTTGGAGCAAACTTGTGTTGTTTTAGAGGTAAGAGAGAGGCCAAAGAAAGAGACAGGAGCAAAGAGAGATGGTCAAAGGCAGCAACAGAAATAAGTATCTTATATAGTTTATTCTAGTTTGAGCGTGTAGGGATCTTGGCACAATGTCAGGCTTCAGACCACCACAGGGTGCTTGGAGAGCCTGGTGATCTACTGGACTGTGGAGAGTCAGTTCATTCATTTACCCAACCAACATTTGTTAAGTGCTTACAGAATGTAGAGCAATTCTTCTCTTCAATACTTCTAAATTCTAAGTTCCATTTTTGACCCTACATTCTGTGTTGGGCAACTTGTTTGTAGGATTTCTACTTTCACTTTCTCATTTATAGGTAGGAGATAATAATGCCCTAATGACCTCACAGGAGACTGTGCAGGTTGATTAGCAGGTGGCTACTTTATTCCAATAAGCCTATATAGAGACAACATTTATATATTTGTGGTCAAATCAGATAGCACTGAAAACTTTGATCAGTCTCATTTTCTGCATGTGAGGATAGCTATCATCATGTAAATGGCTAATTATCTTTATCCAGCTCAATCTGACCAGGTCAACAAATCTTCATTTAAATAAAAATTTTGTATTGTGGGAGATATAGAAAGCATAATAGTGCCCCTACTTTACATTTGGTAAAATAAGGTTAAGTACTTTTCCCAAATTTATTCTGATATACAGAAAATTATGGATATAGGTTTTACAACCCCCCACTTAATAGTTCTACAAAGAAATGATGCATAGTAAAGTTATCTTTTTTGAAATGGCTCACTCAGTGTTCCTGTCTCCCACAGTCCCATATAACATAAACAACCCTCATTCTTCATTTTGTTGTGAATTCAATTTGTCCATGATAGACTGGGGTTAGGTTAATTAAAAAGTTATATATGATGTGCTGTGCTTCTTCAATATGTGTTTATCAATTGTAAGGGATGTACCACACTAATGAAAAATGTTGTTAATGTGGGAAAGTATGGGAGGGGGTGGGTAGGGCATATGGGAATCTCCTATATTTTTTATGTAACATTCTTTAAAAATAAAAAAAGCTTCTTTAAAAATAAAAAAAAATTTAAAGTTATGTATATATCATGATTAACTTGGATTATAGTTTATATCACATTTGGGGTAAAATACTTTTCAAATAATTAGTATATAATAAAATTTACTTAATGCTAATATCATCATGTGAACACGATGTTCACAGCTATATACCCTTTTAATATATGTGAGATTGAATGTTGGGCTGAATCTCTATTGATATTATCTTAATCGTTGCTTTCAAAAATAAATCTCTGAATCAGCTTGTTGATTTTTCATTTGTCTTTTTCTCATAAAAGGTGATAATAAAACCATGGTTATCTGAACTTTGTGATTGTTTAGATTCCAATTAAAACAGTTATTTAATTTAGTGTCTGTTGGTATGATTAGGGAGAATGATGGTTTCTTATTTTTCAGTGCCATTTATGAGGTACTTGTTTCTTTTTGGAACACCTAATAATGCCTCCTCACTGGCCCTCTCATAGTTTCTGCTTTTTTGAATTTCAGACATTTTATAAAATCTCCAGGCAATCTTTAAAAACAGACTCTCGGGAGATTTTATCAATTAAGAGAACAGTTTCCGTGTTAAAAATCTTTTGAAGCATATTTTCATGATCCAGTATACGGGGGTGGGGAAGGAGGTGGGAAGAGCAAACACTAACAAGAAAAAACTAAGTGGGACTTAAAAGTTTTTTTCTTCCAACTTATTTGCTAATAATTATTTAGGAGGTTTTACGTAGGCTTTTTGGAAATTCTAGAAGATTTTTCATTTCAGTCTTAACATAGTAGGATCATAAATAAATATCAGGTACCTTTAGGAGGCATTAGAAACTAAAGATAATGTAAAGACTACCCTCTGTTACGTCAGGAGCCTGAATTGTTTTCATTAAAATATCTGCTATGAAAGCGCTGAGATTAGATGGGATGTTAGCTGCCCTTTTTTCCTGCTATCGAGTATCAGAGATTTATATTGTTGGTAGGAACTGAGATTTCATTTTCCTTGGCCACATTCTGATGCTGGCTCCAGAGAAGCACCTCTCCCGTTCCAGTTTTTTATGCCCAAGGTAAGTCAAAAAGGAATTCCAGGAGTGAAGTGTGGGTTTGTTGATGGAGTGTAGGGGAAACCAAATGAGCGTCTTTGGAATGAAAGTGTACATCTTTGTCTGCCTGAATGTGTGAGAAATAGAAAACCCTTTTCACAGCCTAAATCTCCCACTGGTGTGATTATCAAGAAGTGTTTATGGTCAAAATGTGACTGGAGGTTTTTCTTTAGCAAAATGTTCTATGTTATGTGGGGCCAGCATCTGTGTGCCTGCCTTAAATTTATGAACTTATAACATTCTGTGGCAATAAATACCGTCGTGTTTTATAACATCACAATTTTGTCCTGAGAGTTATTCTGGTAAGTGGATGATTTTGCTTTTAAATAATCATTCTTGGAATTTCCAAATTTAGTGGAAAAGTCAATTTAAATTTATGGAGAGGATGCTGTAAACTTTCAGAATTGATAATCAATGTACTTTCTCTTAAAATATTGTTCATTAATTTCTACTATTTGGAATTTCTATAATTGTCAACAAAATAGATTCAAGCAAGTTTTATGGGTGAGATTACAAACAAATGTTAATAAGCAAAAACGAGAGAAAACAACCAAAACAACTGAGGTAGAATATGCTAGAAATAAAGTAAAACTTTGAAAATTATCCCCAAAGAACTATGAATAATAAAATAAATATCCTCTGAGGTTACCCTCCCAGGGTAGCCACAGTAATTCTGCTGAAAACAGTTAGGCACTAGGGAGAGCAAATTCTCCCTGCTGGTTAAGAGAAGGAACCGGACCCTGTAACTTTGAGTCCTGGTGAGTCTTCAGTGTGTACTCTGCTTGCCCCTGCTAAAGCACAATGGTCTTAAATAAAACAGAGTGGCAAATATTTAGAGTGAGTTTTATGTATCTTTGGGATTTTTCCTTCCCCACCATTGGTAAATAGCATATTTCCTCCACCAATCTGTGACCTTTGAGATAACTTCCCTTGTTAAACATACACTCATTTGAGTGGGTGTTTGTTTTCTTCTCCTCCTCCCCCCTACTTCTCGCTTCAAGAGCTTTTTTTCCTGCCTCATATTCAACTGCTTTCAGCACAGTTAAGGTCTTCTGATCAATCTCATGTCTCCAGGTTTGAAAGAAGGCAATAAGAAGTAAACGGATTATCAATCACACAGATCAGCCTGCAAATGTGAACTAAATAGAAAAATGCTTTCTTTATTGTAAAATTACGCTCATATTTTATTGGTTATAACTACCATGCTGATATACTTAAAAACGAAGCCCAGGTTGGTTGAGATGTTGTTTTAAAGTTAATGATGGCTTTTGTTGCTTTGTAAACGGATCTGCATGGTATTTGTAGATTTTCCAGGGCCTCATATGGACCATCTAAAAAAACACACACACATTGGAAACGGGTGTGAACATGCCACTTGCCCTGCTCCAGACAAATGGGGATGCTTAGGAATTAGCATGCATTAGTGAGCTGGAGGACTCTGAACAGTGTACAAGAGTTCCTAGGCTAAGTAATGTCAGGGCCATTGCCACATAACTGTCAGGCCATCAGTCTGGGCCAGCGTTTCCATTCATTTTAACCTGTGCCACTCCTGAAGGGAGGCAGGATTAATAGAAAGAGACAAATATAAGGAGATATACCAAAGTCCACGGTGATGTCTCTGAGGTATTACATCAGACCAATAAAGGGGCTATAGAAACCTGGCTCCCTATCTGAATTCTGTAACTGGTGTTTAACAGTGAGTACGCCACCCACTTACTTAGTGTCACAGGGTTTTTCTATTGTTGTTTTACAACTACTACACTGATATTAGCTATCACTTGTTTTATCAGTGCAAATGGATTGCACCTCAAATTAAGGTTTCAACCAATCCATAGTCTCTTCTTAAGATATGCTAGCGTGGGGTGTGGTGGGGCTGTGCCAGGAGAGAATATGATAATATGTTTTTATAATCTGTTTTGTTTGTTTGTTTCATTTAACAAAGTAATGTGAATTTCTCTCCATGCTTTAAATATTCTACAACTCAATTTATAATTATTATATAACATTCATTTATTCAGTCAAATTAAATTTTTTTTTTTGCTACTACAAATATTTTTTTTGTGTGTATCTCTTTGTAGCTAAATCAGGATTTTTCCTTTAGGATGTATTTCTAGAAACAGAGCTGATAGATTAAAGTGTATATTTATTTATAAAAGTTTGCTTCTTTTTGCCAAATTGCCCCCTAAAAGCTTTTTTTCTGCAGCTTATTCCCAATTTATTCTCCTGCCAACAGTATGTGAGAGGGCCTATTTTCCCATATCTTAAGAAGTATTGTTTTTAAAAACCTTGCCAATCTGATATGGGGAAAATGATATCTCAGTGTGGTTTTATTTGCATTTCTTATATTACTAGTGAGGTTGGAAATTTTTTCCGTTGTGAATTGCCAATCAGTCTTCCTTGCTTAGTTTTCTATTGGAATACTTGTTTTTCCATTAATTTTCTTGAAATTCTTAATATAGTACTGATACGAACCCATTTGTGTATGGGTTGTCTATAATGGAAATACTTCTCCTAGTTTGTTAGTCACCTTTTGATATTTTCCTCTGGTGTAGTTTTACATGAGAAATTTTTGTGCATGTGGTTGAATCTATGTATGCTTTCCAGAGTTTCTGCTTTGGTGTTTAGAAAGGACTTTCCTATCCCAAGATTACATGCACTTAGTGTACATTTTGTTCCAGTACTTTTTTTGCGTGTGTGTGTCTTTATTTTACTTTTAAATCATAACCCATCTGGAATTTATTTTGCTGTACAGGAGTGTAAGAATTTAACTTTACATTTTTTCTAATAGTTTTCCACTTGTCCTGACGATAATTTACTGAATAATCTATCCTTTCTCTTTTAAGCTTTTCTTTCAAAAACATAATATAAAATTCTGTTATCTGAATTTTCTGTCTTTCTCATTGACTGCTCCATCTTTTCTTTGGTCAATGTCACACTGTTTTAACTCTTGTAGCGTTATGATATGTTTCGGTATAGCATAGCCTGAATTGCTCTTTCTACCATTGGCCTCACTCGCTTCTAATCTGTTCCCTAACAGTTGGCCAAGTTATTGTTATAAAAGACAAATCAGATCATGTTACTCCCCTGTTTGCTGTATATAATTTCGTCTATTTTAAAAACTAAAAATGTATCTCCACTGCCTACAGTAGAACGAAATACCTGAGGTTAAAGCAATTTCTGGGCTTTGGGGTATTTGTGGATACTGTCCACACATTTTGGTGATTGTACTCTTTCTTCTTGAGAAGAAGGTCCTAGTTTCATTAGATTTTTAAAGGGCTATGACCCCAAGGCACTAATAATCACTGGCATACAGGAAGGAAGTCAGGCTCCTGAGAAAGGCTCATAAAGAGAAGTCTTTCATGGGTACACTTTGTATACTTGTCCAACCTTCTCCCTTAACACTCTCCCATTTCTGTCCTGTTCTACCCATCCTGAACTATTTGCAGTCTACTAAGCAGTCTGCTGGTTCACGCCTCAGTGCCTTTGTACATGTTATTCCTTTGGCTTAAGTGCTCTCCCCCACATGCTTCCCCTGGAAAATTGCTGCTTGTCCTTCAGGAAACAATCAAAGGGTCTCCGTTTCTATGAAACTTTGCCTGATCTCCTTATTAAGCAGAACTGATCTCGCGGTCTCTCTTAAAAAACACAAACAAAACGAATAAAAAACACTGTATTCAATCTATACTTTCATTATTCATCTTTACTCTTCCTTCTCTACCTAGGCTATGATATCTTGAGAGTAAAGGCCATGTTTTTGTAACCATTGGAAACAATACCTGGCACCAAATAGGCACTCAGTGAATGGCTGTTGAGTGGGTGAACGCACGTAAAAAGTGAATAAAGACAAGGACATAGCCCTAGTGGAATCACTGGCAGGAGGTTGTCTGAAGTAATATTGCCTCAGAAAAACAACGTGTTTTTAGAGGTGAAGGGGACAAAAATGAGGACAGGGTGAGTGAAGGCATAAAATAAAGTTGGAAATAGAGTGATTTATAAAGGAACCAAATTTGAAATTCTGAGTAACCTTAAATGAAAAAATGTTTTACCCAATACTTTCCTGAATTTTCCTTGGATATTTGTAGCATAGACTGTATTTCCTGAGTTACTGGTCCTAAATCATGACTTGGTGGTCATCAAGAATTATTGGTAATAGAAAGTACTGGAAGCATGGCTTTGGGTAGTGGGTGGCTGGGGGTTTGCTCTGCTCATTAAAAGGATGTGCCCTGTCTTGGACCAATACCATCCAAACTGATATGTAGCCATACATTTTTTAATGGTTCTGGCATCTAGCACACTGTCTGGCACGTGGTGGATACTGACAAAAATTTTGAAGAATAAATTAATGTGTGAGTGTGTAGTATGTGGGTGTGACAGCCAGTTAGCTGCCCATGTCTTCTTTTTCAACTCTCATTCTTAAGGTCACCATCCAATTTTGCTAGAGAAAGTAACTTCACTATTTTAACTAGTTTCCTTTATACATGCTGCTTAATCTTAGCTGGTTGTTATTGTTATTCAGTCTATGTATTTATATCTTGTCTCTTTTTTGGATTCTTCATCTTACTGTCCTCAGGCACCTTGTGTCACTTACCACCTTACTCTTAACAGACAGCTCTTTGTTTTGTGTGTGTGTTTTGATGTCATGTTTTTTTTTTCACTGTGATAATATATGTACAACTCAAAAATTCCCATTCTAATGACCCTCATGTGTACAATTTGGTGGTATTAATTATATTCATCATGTTATGCTACTGTCACCACCATCGACTACCAAAAAGCCCTTGTTTTCTGAAAACATTAAACCTATCTGATATATGCTCCTCAACTTTACTCTTCAGAGTTCCTCTGCATCATCATCCCTCCTCTGCTGCAGGAAAAAAATCCTTCCCATTCAAATGTGCTTCTACCTTTACCTTTAATCTCTCTTGTCCATTCATCTCTTTGTGCTTACAAGCATGCTAAGAGTTAACCTGTGCTGGGAACAAACAACCCAACAAACAAAAACATTTCCATGAATTTGCTGTGTGACTATCTTAACTTTCACTTTTCTTTCACCTCCAAACTTCTTGAATGAGATGTCTATACCCACTGTCTATGCCATCTCTATATGCATTCAAGTCTGAAACTCTGTATTTTCTGGTTTCTTCTTTCAGTCACCAAACCATTAAAAAAAAAAAAAAGACAATTTTTCAGTCTTCAATCTCCTTCACCTGTCAATAACCTTTGAAACCATTAAAATTCCTCTTAAAAATTTTTTTTTGAGGTACCAGGGATTGAACCTGCGACCTTGTACATAGGAAGCAGGTGCTCAACCACTGAGCTACACCCACTCCCCTTCCCCTTAATGTTGAAATGACTGTCCCTTAGTGTGCATCACATGGAACTCTATTTACTCTTGTTTTTCTGATAGTTTTTTTAAATTTTTATTTATTCCTTGGCTCCTGTTTCTAGATCCCTGACTGAGGAAAGCATTTCAAGTCACACCATGTCAATCTATGCTATGTCTCTAAGGATGAGTCCCAAATCTACACCTCTACATTGGCCCCTCTCCTATGTTCAGACTTACTGTTTGCTGGACAGCTCCAACTGGCTATCCTATTAGCACCTCACCATCAGTAGAAATTGCACATAACTTAAAACAAAATTCCGCATATTTTCTCTTAAGCCACATTTTTATTTTTACTTTTTAAAAATTTATGTTCATAGCACAAACATTTTTCTACCCAACTAGATTTAAAATTTTAGAGTCAGCTGTGGTTGCCAATTCTTCTCTCACATCTAACACATAACAATGTTCTGATTTCATCTTTTTATTGTCTCTTTTACCTAGATTTTCCTATACATTCCCACTGCTGTGGTTCTAGTTTAAACTTTTGTACCATTTGCCTTTAATATTTTATTGGCTTTAAAAGGTGCTTTCCTGTATTTAATTGTTTCTTCTCCAGTATATTCTTTGCATTGCAACCAGACTAAATCATCAAAGACCCAACCTTGCACATTTTTGTTGAGAAACCTTCAATGCATCCTGATATCTTTGCAATTAAGGTCAATATCTTACATGGCTCACATCAAGTCCTCTGTAGCTAGGCTGCCAAAATTTGAATCTTGTCCCTTCCATTTGCTAGTCTTATGATCTTGGGAAAACTACTCAACCCACTGATACTTTAGTTCTCTCAGTGAAAAATGGGGATGATGATAATAATGACTACCTCATAGGGTTGTTATGATAATTAAATGATTACCTGGCACATAGCAATCATTCAATAAATGCTTCCTATTAGCCTGCTACTTGAGGGTTTCCATATTTGTCTCAGAGCCAATCTTTTTTTTTTTTTTTTAGATTTAATTTTTAAAAATTTATTTATATATCCCCCCCTTGCTGCTTGCTCTTGCTGTGTTCATTTTTGCGTTCTTCTGAATCTGCTTGTCTCCCCCGCCGCGGCATCCTGCTGAGTCAGCTCCTGTGCGGCGGCTTGCCTACTTGAAGTGGCCTGCCTTCTCGAGGAGGCCCCGGGAACCGAACCAGGGCCTCCCATGTGGTAAACCAGGGCTCTACCAATTGAGCCACAGCTGGTTCCCAGAGCCAAATTACTTGATAAAAATTATTGCAATTTGCTAATTGCTATTCCCAAATACACTTTCCCATTTCTATGCTTTGGCTCCTTCTGTTTGCTCTACCTGGAATATCCTTTCCTACCCTCATTCACTGCTGTTTCTTTCAAACTTCCACCCATTATTCCAGATGAATCTCAAATATATTTCCCCCCAGCCAAAAATGATTGTTTATTTTTCTGAAATTTCATAGTACATTTTATACCTTTCATTACTTCATATTAGCTTATATTATAGTTACACATGGACAAATCTTATCTTCTCTGATAGAATGTAAGCTCCCTGAGCACAGAGTTTGTGTTCATTTATTTTTCTGTTTCCTAAGGTAACAAGAAAAAGTGTCTCAAAGCGAAAGTTAATGAATATTTATTGACTGAATGCATGGGAAAGGGTGTGGATTTTGGATGAAATATGAGCATTATCAAAGTAGTGAGAAATGACAAGGATACTGTGTGGAACTCAAACATCTAAAATCAGTACCTTTCTTCTGCCTCCCACTAATACTTCCAGTACTCTCACTAGATCACTGCTCATTGGGATCTGCTGTTTTCTTATGAAGACCCTGATGTAGGAAAGAGTGTGGCATGTTAGAAACTGAGCAGCATGGCTGTAGTGGACTAAGTAAAAAAGAAAATGCTATGAGTTGAAGTTGAGAGAGATGGAGAACAGATCATGGTTACGCTGACAGGCCAAGTTATCAAGTTTAGCTTTTTTCCCCCAAAGAGCAATGGAAAGCCTTTGAAGAGTTTTAAGCCATGGAGTGAAAAAGAATATACCTTGCTTTTTAAATTGCACTCAGGAGAGATGGAGGATGGAAAGTGAGAGGATGAGGGGAAGCAGGGAGAATGGCTAGGGGACTCTTGCAGGTGAGAGACTGCGGGGACCTGGGCTCAAGGGATGACAATGGAAATGGAGGGAAAGAGGTGGAACTGAGGTTTACTTTAGACGCACAGTGGACAGGACTCGCAGATGAACTGTGGTAAGGGTAGGAAAGGAGACAATCTGGTATGGTGTCTAGCTTTCTGAAACAACTGGATGGATGATGGGGCCATCACCTTTCTTGTTTAGTTTGTGGACTGAGGTAAGTTTCATCCAGTAGATAAATTCCAGCAGTCACTAGAAATTTCTCTTCCTGACATCATCTGGGATGGGTTAAATACTTCCTGTACTGCCACTGAGACTGAGCCCTTGGGGGTGCTGGCCATGCAGTGTGCATTGAGGCCCAGGGAAATCCAGGTGTGAGGAAAGCTCAGCCAGAGCAGAAAAGCCTTTGTGGAGATGTTTCTTGAAATGGACTTGAATGAATGAAAAATAAATTTAAAATATTGGGAAGGAGTAAGGTTGATGTCATTGCCCACAATCCTTCTTTGTTAATTTTCTGAGATTCCTGTAATCTTTGGAAAAACATATGTTTTCCCAGTTATAAAAGCATTGATATCTGAGTGAAAACAATGATCACTGATTAGGCTATAGAGTATTTGGTGGTTGTCAAGTGTGGACTTCTGGAAAGAGGAAATAATTTGAGCAGCCTTATTCTTTTTACAGGCTGTATGATGTTCTGTTGCATATATGTCATATCATTTATCAGTCAGTTCCCTCCTTGTGGATATTTATGTTTTTCGTTTTTTATAT
>PVKH010012362.1:0-17315 GCA_004027955.1 Chaetophractus vellerosus | reverse complement strand
GGAGTCCCAAATAGCCGAACCATACTAAAAAGGAAAAGCGAAGTTGGAAGATTCACATCTCTGGACTTTAAATCATATTACCTAGCTACAATGGTAAAAAAAAAGTGCTGGCATAAATCTTTTTTGCTACTTTTAGAAGTTTGGAAACCACTAATCTATTCAGTGCTCCCTTCCTACTCGTTTAAGAAAACCACTTTTAAAAAGGTGGAAATAAGGGTGTCAACAACATGGCATGCAAGACATCCCCTGGAAAAGTCTCCCCTCAGAATCAACTAATAAAGGAACAAACCCCACTTGCTTGGAACCCTGGAGGACGAGAGAGACTGGACAAAGACTCCACAAACTCTGAATTGAAGAAAAAGAAAAAGAATTTCTGTCCCAGACCCACCCGCCTGGACTCCTCCTCCATACTCAGTCCCTGCAGCTTGGCAGTCACAGAGGCAGAACCACCCACATCCCTCCTGCTGCAGATGCAGACTATAGAGCTTCTCACAGCAGCAGGTTAGGACCCATGCATATCCAGGCAAAGGGACTCAAGACCTCAGAGACCCTGGGTAGAACACAAGCCACTGAGAAGTGCCACATGCAAAAGAGCCCCAAGGGGTGAAGAGAGAGGGCAAGACCGGCAGAACAGGTGGCAAGAGGCGCACACACTCAATCCAGTTTCTCTTCGCTGTACCACCTAAATGCAAACTGGAACTTTCCGGATTGAACCAACTTCTGGATTGACACCATCTGGATCCCTGGGGCAGGGTGCACTAATGGTGAAGAAACGAGATACAAAAAAGCTTCACAAAAAAATAAAAAAGGGAGAACTAAACTGCTGTAAGACTGGATGAGTCCCAGAACTGAAAACTGTAGGGATAAGGGACACTGAGTGAGGGAGACAATTTAAACAAATCAAAGGAGTGAGGAGAAAATTCTGGAAGTTCTAGTGAGAGAAGTTAGGCAAGAAATAAAAGACATTCAAATTGGAAAAGAGGAAGTAAAACTTTCACTATTTGCAGATGACATGATCCTATATATAAAATTCAGCGAAGTGGTGGGGTACAAGATAAACATGTAAAAATCAGTAGCGTTTCTATACACTAGTAATGAGTAATCTGAAGAGGAAATCAAGAAAAAGAAATCTACTTAAAATAGCAACTAAATGAATCAAATATACAGATTTAATGCAATCCTAATCAAAATTCCAACAGCCTACTTTGCATAAATGGAAAAGCCAATTATGACATTTATTTGGAAGGGTTAGGGCCCCCAAATGGCCAAAGCCATCTTAAAAAAGAAAAATGAAGTTGGAGCACCCAGACTTTCTGACTTTAAAACTTTTTACAACATTACAGTGGTCAAAAACAGCATGGTACTTGTACAAAGATATATATATATATTGACCAAAGGAATTGAATTGAGAGTTCAGAAATTGATCCTCACATCTCTGGTCAATTGAGTTTTGACAAGACTGCCAAGTTCACTCAATTAGGAAGGAATAGTCTGTTTATCAAATGGTGCTGGGAGAACTGGATATGTGAGGATCCCGATCTCACAGCACATATAAAAATTAACTCCAAATGGATCTAAGACATAAATATAAGAACTAGCACTATAAAACTCCTAGAAGAAAATGTATCTTCAGGACCTTGTGTCAGGCAATGGTTTCTTAGATTTTACAACTAAAGCACAAACAACAAAAGAAAAAATAGATAAATGGGACCTCATCAAAATTTTAAAATTTGCCCCTCAAAGGACTTTATCATGAAAGTGAAAAGAAACCACTCAGAGAAAATTTTTGGAAACCCCATATTTGATAAGGGTTTAATATCCAGAATAAATAAATAAATTCTCCAAATCAACAATAAAAGGAAAAACAACCCAACTTAAAAATGGGCAAAGGACTTGAATAGCCGTTTCTCCAAAGAAGCTATATAAATGTATAAAAAGCACATAAAAAGTTGATCAATATAATTAGCTATTAGGGAGATGCAAATCAAAACCAGAGTGAGATACCATTTCACACCCACTAGAATGGCTACTATTTTTTAAAAAAATGCAAAAAATTACAAGTGTTGGAGAGGATGTGGAGAAATAGGAACACTCATTCTTTGATGATGGGAATGCAAAATGGTCCCACAGCTGTGGAAGACAGTTTGGCAGTTCCTCAGAAGTCACCATATGATTCAGCAACTCCTTTACTAGGAATTTGAGCAGATATTGGCATAATGATGTTCACAGTGGCATTATCCTCAATTGCCAAAAGATGGAATCAACTCAAGTGTCCATCAGCTGATGAACTGGTAAACAAAATGTGGAAAATACATACAGTGGAATATTATTCAGCATTAAAAAGGAATGAAGTTAGGCTTCATGTAACAACATGGATGAACCTTGAAGACGTTGTATTGAGTGAAATAAGCCAAACACAAAAGGTCAAATATTGTATGATCTCACTCATTTGAAATAATTAGAATAAGCAAACTCACAGAGTTAGAATCTAGAATATAGGTTACCAGGGTCTCTGTTGGGGTTAGGAAATGGGGAGTTGATGCTTAAGTTATATGGAGTTTCTATTTAGGAAGATGGTAAAAGTTTGGAAATATCTGGTGGTGATGGTAGCACAACATTGTGAGTGTAAATAACAGCACTGAATTATATATGTGAATGTGGTCAAAAGGGGAGATTTTATTTCACTTATATGTTACCAGAATAAAAATTAAAAGATAAAACATAGGATGCACAGCACTGTGCACCCTATTGTAAATGGACTATAGTTAATAGCATAATTATAAAAATGTTCTTACATGAATTATAACAAATATACCACACTAATGCAAAGTATTAATAATAGGGTGTTATAGGGAAAAATAAACTCTACTGTAAATTATTGTCTATAGTTAATAGTACAGTTATAATAGTCTTTCATCTGTTGTAACAAAGGTACCACACTAATGCAAAGTGTTAATAATTGGGAGGGAGCTATATGGGAATGCTGTCTTGACTTTTCAGTAAACCTACAACTTCTCTAGTTAAAGAAAAATAATTGAAAAATGGTAGAAATCAACACTTTCAAGCTTGTGAAGATACCTACTATATGTGTTTAGGTACAGTTAATGTGATTGGTGATAGGGAAGGCATTCAAGAAATAGTTCCAACATGAAGTGGCAGTTCTAGCATTTCCATTTAATAATAGCTAGCGTTTGTATGGTGCTTACTCTACCCAAACATTGTTTAAAGCACCTAGTATATAAACTCACATAATGATCACAAGTAATATATAGTAGAAATTATTAATACCTCCTATTTTACAAATAAGAGAGGCACGGAGACATTAAATATCTTGCTTAAGGACATGCAATTATTAAGAAGCAGAGCTGTGATATGAACCCTTGCCAACTGCCTTCAGAGGCCATGCTTTTAGTCATTATGTTATCTTGCTTTGGGTCTCTACTAAAGGAGTAGGAAATTTGTCTTGTACAGTAGCAGAATCAATCCTCATTCACTTTTGCACACCATTCATTTATTCATCAATTCCCTTGGCAAAAATGTGTTGAAGACTCACCATGTAGAGCAACATCACTTGCATTCCTTTCTTCACTTCTTGATATGTCTTTAAAAAATAAAAACAATTTAATTTCAATAGAAGCCATTGATTCTTAAAATTATGATTTCCTAAGAGAGATGCAAAACATTAAATTGTTTAAGTCACTATAGACACACATCTTCTATGGGTTATCTTACTGACAAAAGTTAATTAGCCTTTGTGAAAACCATATATTTATTGAAACCCAAGGGTACTCTTCTAATCTTCTACTCATGGCTCTCACAGCCTTTCTATTGAGGGGCTTGGCCTTGGAGGGCCTATGGTCTCAATGGAAAGTTTCTTGGGGGAAAAAAAGTATTTTTTATTTGTAACAATAAAACTATATTTGGAAAGCAGATATCAAAATGTGATTACTCAAACAACATTCTTTCTCAAATTTAACTGACAAAAGGGTAGTTTATGTCCTCAGAGAAATCAATTAAGCCACCTTCTTCAATATGGGTGTCCTTCTGGCTTTCGTATTGGGTACAATATCATTTTATTATTATATTAAACCAATAAAAGCATTCCAAGCATTCTCTTGGCAGGGAGCAATAAAAAAGGCAGCATCCTGTGTTAGATAAAATCTTTCATTATATGTGGCTAAAATGACATGTATTTTGCAATGGTAAAATGTATTTGTGCATTTTACACGTGTGATGTGATTCATTTTAAAAGCCATAATCACAACATAGCAGATGCTAATAAATTTTCAATCTGTTAAGCTTTGTTTTCTGGAGAATGAATTTGATTTGAGATACAAATGTTACATGGGTAATTGTGTTTAGCCATGGAGATTATGGGAGGTCTGGTGTGTCTTTTACTATCTGTGGAGATTCCACTTCCTAGGGTACCATGCTTCACTGCAGTGGGATCATTTGCCTGTTTTAAGCCATTTTAGGATACTTTCTCCATCTGTGTGATATGTGTTAGGACTTAAATATCAAGAATCTGAATTCTCTGGAGGAGAGCAAACTAAGGAGAGTGCCTTAGTTCAAAACAATGTTCTCTTTCTATCATTTCACTCCTATCAGTGGACTCTTTGCTAATGCCTCCATTACTCCCTCTTTCAGTTTCTTGAATTCTGGTAGCGAATACAGTTATAATACTAACTGTATTAGCTATACTAACTTTTAGCTCTCTTCCCTGGAACCTTGACCTTGGCTCACATACTGGTAATGATCCCATAATTTTGGCAAATCCCAAGACAGTCCTCTTTATGCACTTCAAATACAGTCTGGTTTTGAAGGAGGGTCAATAGAGAGAGCCATGCAGTACTGAGGGGCTACAACTGGAAGTAGGTGATTGGAGGTACCTCTGTTTGATTCTAGGAAGAGCAAGTCCAAGACAGAAACTAAAAGAAGATTGTGGATAAATGCAGAACCAAAGATCTAGATGCCATAGATGGTATGAGGGGAGTGCAGAAGTTACAAGTGAAAGAAATATGGATCTAACTGGAACAGAATGTACTGTAGCAAAATCAGAAAGCTAGAAATGTCAGCAAGGTATCATCTCAAATTGATCCCAGAAAAATTTTTCTGGGAGACATTTTGTAGCACTAATAAACTGGTATCTTCTAATCTCCATATATCATAATATTCATGCTAAGAGGGTCTTAATTATACTAATTGACTTCTGAAAGTGGGTTCCATCTAATGTGAAAAAACACCTTTGAAAATGGAAGGTAAAAGATGTTTTTAAAAGGAAGATACACTTTCTAAAGGGCATTAGCATATTTCCATCTGTATGGACACATACAAAGTTTGAGAAAATACATAAACAAAAAAACAAACATCCAAAAGTCCATAACAATCTTCAATTTTCATATATTCTCTTCCAAAATTTATATACAATGTTCACAATTTTAACAACTTGCAATTTATTTAATTACAATATTATGCTTAAGCACACATATTCCAGATGGCAAGGTAGATTTTATAATTATAATTCTTCAACACCACATCACATTTCATTAATGTTCATAGGTTAATTAACAATTCTTCATTTAGGAGACATTTACACCATTTTTAAACTTCTTTTATTGTAAACAATGACACAATGAACATCTTTCAGTACATGCAAATTTTAATTAATGGACTCTTTTCTTCAAATACATTACCAAAAGGTATATTTCCAATGGTCCTTAGCAATGATTTTGCAACTTTGGATTCATTGCACAGTTTTTTCCCAAATGGTTGTAAAAATTACAACCAGCATATATACCAATTTCATGGCAACCTTTCCAACATTAGCTATATACGTGTATAATTTTATTTAATAAGTGAAACACAAGGCATCCCAAACAAAGCTATATATGAAAAACAAGACCTTTAGGTATAATATGGTATTAGAGTTGGAAAGGTTTTTAGAGCTAATTTAGCCCAATTTAGTCTTAGTCTAATTGTGTGTTAGAAATATAGTGATGGTTGTGTAATTAGTATATATTAATGTAAGGAATATTTTGCTCATTAAGTGATATCTGAGAAAAATATCTGTCCTATTTTGAGAAATTAATCATCTCCTACCTCAATGATATGTTCTACCTAAAGCTGCTAATCCTAGTACCTCTCTGTCCTAGTCATATTGCAGACATGTGACCAAGGCTGGACCAATCATTTAACTCAATTCTCTTGTCAGAGAATTTGTCCAGATATGCGCAGATCTAATATAGGTTAGTCACAATCATTTCCCAGACTTTCTCCTAATTCTGTCTATGGGAGCAGCTCTTTTTACTTCCCTGATTATGTGGCTTTAACACTGTGTACAGAATCACTTGCTGTCTCGTATCCTGCCATGCAGTAGAATGGAGTGAGAGAATGTACGACAGTAAGCAGTTATCAGAGGCAAGGGGAGAGAGAATCCTGCTAAAATTCAAACTCCTGAATCTAGGAGTTTCAAATTCATGTCATCCTTGAGGCACGCTTGCTCTCTGTCCTTCTCTTAGTTTGCTGACATGAGTAGATCTATCTCCATTTTGTTTTAAGTTTGTCAAGTTAGATCCCATGGCTGTTGATAGAACCTCACTAATGCAAATCATCATGTAAGGTACTCTATCGAACATCAAGCATGCTGGAGGAGAGCAAAGCTCTGGATGCATTTTCAAGGATCAGGTTGTGAAATCCTTACTTAACCTCTACTCTGTCAGGGTGGTTTATATAAATGGATTTATAAAATTAAACTTTAAATTTTTAGATAATTGTAGATTTATAATGTTATTGTAAGAAATAATACAGAGAGCTCCTGTGTACCTTTTATGCAGCTTCCTCAAATGGTAATATGTTGCAAAACTTATAGTATGGTAACTCAGCTAGAATACTGACATTGATACAGTCAAGACACATAATAGTCCACTCATCTTCTCTCCATTTCTCTAATTTTGTCATAAAAATCTATGTAAATGCAATCATTCAGTGTGTAACCTTTTTGGATTGGCTTTTATTTCACTCAGAATAATTTCCTCAAGATGCATCCAAGTTGTTTCATGTATCAATAGTTCTTTCTTTTGTATTTTATGGTGTGAATGTACCACAGTTTGTTTAACCATTTACCTGTTGAAGGACAGCTGGGTTGTTTCCAGTTTCTGACGATTATGAATAAAGTTGCTAGAAATAGTTGTGTGCAGATTTCTGAACGAAATTACTTTTCATTTATCTGGGAGATATACGTGCAGGAGTGTAACTGCTGTGTCAAGTGTTCTGATTTTTAAGAAACTGACAAACTTATTTTCCAGTTCCTATACCATGTTTTGTTTCCTCCAGCAATGTATTAGTGAGCCATTTGTCTCTGCCTCCTCATCAACAACTGGTATTGCCACTAGTTTTTTGCGTGTTTGCTTATTTTTTTTTTCATTCTAATAGTTGTTGTATTTGTCAGCCAAAGGGGTTGCTGGTGCAAAGTATCAGTACTCTGTTGGCGTTTATAATGGGTATTTATTTGGGGTAGAAGCTTACAGTCACAAGACTCTAAAGAGTCTGACTCAAGATACCATAAGAGCTACTTGTTTACCCAAAGTCATTTGCCACGTGTTTGCAACATGGCGGGAGAGGGTTCAGCCTTCCTTCTTCCTCTTAAAGCTCCGTGGTCCCAGTTTCTTCTGATCTCAGCTGTAGGCTGGCAGAAGGCTGTCTCTCTCCCTGGGGCTTGTTTCTTTCCAGGCTCAGCAGCTCTGGTGACTTCACAAGGTCAGCTGTAGATTATCAGGCTCACCTCTCTTCCCGGGGCCTCTTCTATTGGACCTTCTCTCATTCCTCATGTATCTGCTTCCCTGTGTATCTACTTCTGTGTGAAAGTCTGTATTATCAGCCCACCAAGGGGGTGGGGACTCAACCCTGCACACCCCAATGACATGGTTGAATCAAAGCCCTAATCTTAACATAATTTAATCAAAGATATCTCAGCTGAATCTAATATTATCAAAGGGTATCACACCTAAAGGAACAGATCAGTTTTACAAACATAATTAAATATCTTTTTTGAAATTCATAAGTAATATCAACCTGCTACGTTTGTGTAGTGATATCTCATTGTGGTTTTAATCTGCACTTCCCTAATCAACCTCCTTTCACAAGTTTATTTGCTGTCAGTATTTCAGTTTCAGGAAATGTCTGTTCATATCTTTTCTCTACTTTATAATTGAATTTTTTTCTTTTTTCCTGTTGAGTTTTAAGATTTTGAAAATTATATTCTAGAGATCAGTCCTTTGTCATTGGATATATGTATTGCAAATATTTTCTTCCAGTCCATAGATTGTCTTTCCTGCCCCTTCACAGAGCAAACATTTTATTTTGCTGAGATCCACTTTATCAATATTTCCTTTTATGTATCATGCTTTTGGTGGCAATCCCAAGAACTCTTTGCCTATTCCTAAATACTAAAGACTTTCTATATTATTAAATAAAAGTTGTATTTTTAAATTTAAATCTGTGATTCCTTTTAAGTAAGTTTTTGTATAAGGTATGTGACTTAATCCAAGGTTCATTTTTTTTTTTTTGCCTACAGTTGTCCAATTGCCCTAATACCATTTGCTGAAATAATTAAGCTTGTTCCACTGAATTACTTTTGTGCCTTGTCAAAAATCAGTTGAGTATATTTGTGTGGGTCTATTTCTGGGTTCTCTATTCTGTTCCACAGGTCTATGCATCCATCCTTCCACCGATACCATGCAGTCTTCATTATTGTAGCTCTTTAATAATCCTTAATATCAGGTAGCATGATTCTTTCCACTTTATCTTATTTTACAAGATTGTTTTAGACATTTTACAGCTTGTCCCTTCCCATATAAATTTTAGAAAAAGCTTGTCAATGTCTACAAAAAGTTGCTGGAGGAAATAAAAAGCTTTGCTGGGATGCTGATAGAACTCCATTAAACCTATAGATCACTTTGTTCTGGAATGTTACCTTTAATATGTTGAATCTTCCAATCAATAAATATGGTATGTCTTTCCCTTTAACTAGGTCTTTAATTTTTTTCTTCAGCACTTTGTAATTTTCAGCATACAGGTCCTATACACTTTCTATTAAATTTAAATCTAAGTATTTCATTTCCTTTGGAATAATTGTATGTGGCATCATGTTTTTTACTTTAGTTTCCATTGTTATTTGTTACTATAGAGAAATGTGATTGATTTGTGTGTGTTGCTCTTGTACCCTAAGAAAGTGCTGAACTCTTTTATTAGTTCTAAGTGTTTTTTGGTAGATTTGGGGGGGGGGGATTTTTTTACAAAATTGTGCAGCTATACCTACTGGAAGCTATTTGGCCATTAGTCCTTTAGCTCTATTCTCAACCCAAATGCAGACAGATTAAAAAGCTTTTTTAAATTATTTTTTTACTTAGAAACTATTAGCAATAAAGAAAGAAAAGAATGAAGCCCACATTGCCAAACCTAATTTGGATTATTCCAAAATAGCAGACCCACAACAAAGCAAGTAAATATAACACCATAAAAAGACATTTATTATTTGACTAATGCTAATTGATTGCCTACTATGACAGTCATTGTGCTGAGAACTGTAGAAGAGCACAGATAAAGTGGATCCTATGAAGTTCCTGAGAGAAAAGGGAGGGGAGATGTTGGTATTATGTGTGAGACACCCAGGTAAAGTACTGTCAGGGAGGGGGGGGAGGAGAAGGAAGAAGGAAGTGTGGAGAGGAGGAGGAAGGAGGCGGAACGGAACGGTGGGGAAGGTGAGAAGCATTTTGTCAAGGAGTGAGGAGATGGAGGGCTATTTCATTGGAGAGCAAATAAGTTTAGTCAAATTCATGGGTGGAAAAAATCTAAATATACTTAAAGAATTCAGTTTGGTTAGAATGTAAGGTTTGAAAGATGAGTAAGGAAATAAATATTTTCAGTGCCATAATTGAAATATACATACACTGCACTGGCATTATATAAGGTTTATCAGTGTTGTGAATAGATCAAGCTCCAAAAGGTAGGTGATAACTCTAACTTGCTCATGAAGGATTCAAGACTTTAACTGCTTACTGCTTGCTTTGGTCGTTACTATGTAAATACCCGTTTGTGCAATTAATGACAAAGTTGCTTTTTTTTGTTTTTGTTTTTTTTTTGTCTTATAATGAAAATCCTTTGAAAAATACATTTTTGTAAGTCGAATTTTGCTTTGCTAACGGCTTATATTTTCTCCAGGATCTTTAATTTAGATGATTCCCTTCAAGGCCATTTTCCATTGCATTGAGATGAAGTTCTGTGGATATCTTGGTAGGATGCCCTTTATAAGTCCACTGTCCTCCTTCAGCATTTTTCATATATATACCAACCAATTCATAGTCACTTTCTTCGTGATTGGCTCGTTTTATACTATCCCTTTCCTTTACAATTAATCCATTAAAAGAGGTTTAGGTAATAAACCAATGTCATCCTTATATTTAAATCATAAATGTTAAATGGGTTATTTTGGTTCAGAAACATCAGGGCGACTTGAGATTAAGTAAAGCAATTAGATTCCCTCTCAGAAATTTTTAAAATCTGTGACCTAAGGAGAGTTAAGCAGTTAGGAGTAAACCAACAAAAATCTTGGGAGAAGGCTGAACATAGACACTGTGAGGCAATCAAAGCTTTAAAAGAAGCAAAAGCCACAAATCAATCAAAGCCATATGGGAGTCAGTGGGGTTGACAAAATGCCACACATCTTCCAGTGCCTAAATTATGTTCCTGTTTTTCTTAAGAAGCTTCTTTTGTTGTTTGTTTTCTTATTTTCATAAATGTTCTTCCCATAAAAACCTTGTTTCTTGAGTTAAAATAAATGATGCCAAAATATCTCCTTTAGCCAGCACAATCAGATTCATATTCCAGGGTAGGAGATGTGAATTTAGATCCTAGAGGTAAGGTAAAATGTCCTACAGGCAAGGCATTGAGCAGGCTGAGGTAGAGATCAACATATCCCAGGAAGAGGTACTATCTTATGAAAGAACATGCAGTCCCATGACCGGGAGAGTAATTCAGGATGCAGGAATAGCAAAAGAGAATCATTGTTGACAGTTGACTTGAGCTGGAAGGTCATGGAGCTCCAGGCTCAGAGTGGACCTTATTTTAGCAATCAAGGACGTCTGTGGAGAAATCATGAATAAGCAGGGGAAGTCAGAGGAAATGTGTCAAGAAAAAAAGAAAAAATAATCTGATAAAATCAGAAGAGCAAGAGACCCAGGTCCTGTAATAGAAGAGACAGGAAGAGAAGGAACCTCAGTTCTAAAGTTAGGTCTTCACTGTACTTTTTTGTGTGTATGTGTGTGGTACATTTATTACAATTGATGAACACATATTGGAGCATTGCCACTAAGTGTGAATTATAGTTTATATTATAGTTTAAACTCTCTCCTGAACAATTTTGTAAGTTATGACAAGATATATAATGGCCTGTATCTGTCATTGCAACGTCATTCAGGACAACTCCAATGTCCTGAAAATGCCCCCATATTATACTATTTTTCCCTCTCCCTCCCATCAGAACCTCCAGAAACCACTCCATCTACATCAATCATAAAAGTTCTTCCATTGCTAGAATAACAATAAATCTACTGGGTATATACCCTGAAGAATTGAAAGCAGGGACTTGAACAGATATATGCACACCAATGTTTATAGCGGCATTATTCACTACTGCCAAAAGTTGGAAACAATTCAAGTGTCCATCAACAGATGAATGGATAAGCAAACTCCAGTATATATATGCAGTGGAATATTACTCAGCTGTAAGAAGGAATGCAGTATTAACACATGGGATAACATGGATGAACCTTGAAGACCTTATGTTGAGTGAAGCAAGACAGGCATTGAAGGACAAATATTACATGACCTCACTGATATGAATTAAGCAAATTGAGCAGACTCACAGGGCTAGAGTCTGGAAGACAGGATTATAGGAGACAGAAAGGGAGTAGAGGCTTGTGACTCACTGTACTTTATATCCTGCCTTTGGAAACTATAAGCTGGCCTGTCACATGCTTGCACATCCTACCCCTCTCTACACACCAATTATTTGTGCTTCTTTGAATGAATGGCCTTTTCTTATAATAACAACAAAGCCTGATAAACTAGGATGGAAACCACATGAGCTCATTTAAGATAATATATCATGCTAAGAGGTTGGGCCCCTGCCCTGAAAGGAGGCTTCGAGGCCAGTGTTCATTTTCCCCCACATTTTACTATGAAAATTTTCAAATATACAGGAAAGTTGAAAGAATTTTAAGTAAACACATATAAACACACCATCTAGACTGTACTGTTAACATTTTACTGTACTTACTTTTTCATATATCTAACAAACCCTCTCTCTATTACTCTACCTTATTTATGGTATATTTCAAAGTACATGGTAGATATCTGTGCATTTATTCCTAAATACTTCAGCATGCATATCATTATCCAGAGTTCAATATTTGTTTACCTTTTTAACCTAACATTTGCATGCAACAAAATACATAATACAGGCATTTCTGTAACCTTATCAAGATTAGAGCACAATCCTCAATGCAGAATGTTCTCAAATACACCTTTGGCAATACCTGTACCCACCCTGCAGAAGCAACCAATGTGTTCATTATTTTCCACTCTAGACTTGTTTGCCTCTTCTAAAATTTTGTATAAATGGAATCACAGAGTAAATGTTTTTTTGTGTAAGCCTTCTTTCATTTGTAAAAATGTTTTTGAGATTCATCCATGTTGCTGCATCAGAATTCTTCCCATTTTACTGCTGAATGAATATGCCACAGCTTGCTTATCCATTTTCCTATTGATAGACATCTGGGCTGTTACCAGTTTGGGGGTATTAGGATTAAAGTTCTTCTGAACACTCTGTGCAAGTCTTTTTGTGAACATATGTTTTCATTTCTCTTGGGTAAATACCTAGTAGTGGAATTGCTGAGTCCTAGGGAGGTATAGAAGTATGTTTCTTTATACAAGAAAATGCTAGAAATTTTTCCCCAAAGTGGCTGCACTATTTACATTTCCCACAAAAATGAATGAGCTCTACTTGTTCTACAATATCACCAATATTTGGTGTTGTCGTTCTTTTTAAAATTAGCCTCTTTATTGAGGGTAGAATAGCATCTCACTGAGCTTTTAATTTGCACTCTCTGATAACTAGTGATGTTAACATTTTTCATGCGATTATTGGCCACTTGTATATCTTCATTTTATAATTTTTGTCCATTTTTATTGGATTGCCTTTTCATTTTCATAATCGTGTCTTGTGATGTGACTTTTTAAATTTTGATGAAGTCTAATTTATCATTTTCTTTGTTTTTTAAATGGTTATTTCTTTCCATCACTCGTCTAAAAAGACTTTGCTCACCAGTTAGACACAAAGATATTCACCTCTGTTTCTCTGTAAAAGTTTTATGATATTTTACCTCATGTTTAGGTCTATAATTCATCAGGAGATAATTTCTGTGTGTGGTGTGAAGTAGGAGTAGATTTTAAAAAAAATACTAATACTTTTGTTTTGCCAGAACCATTTCTTGAAAAAACTTTTCTGCTTCCATTAGATTGCTTTATTGCCTTTGATGAAAATCAAATGACAGTGTAAGTATTATTTTATTTTTGGTCTTTCTATTCTGTTCCATTGACTTCTTTGCTGATTCTTTTTACAGTACACATTGTCTTGATTACTATAGCATTATAGTTTTAAAGTCAGGTAGTGTAAGTCTTCTAACTTTGTTCTCTTTTAAGATTATTTGAGATATTCTAGTCCTTTGCATTTTAGAATTAGTTTGTCAATTTCTACAAAACAATCTGCTGGAGTTATTTGAGAAGAATTAACATCTTATAAATGTTGAGTTTTCCAATCCATCAGCATGTTATATCTTTCCATTTATTTAGATGCTCTTTAATTTCCTTAGGCATTATTATGTAGGTTTAAATATATAGGCCTTGCACAACTTTTGTTAATATTCCTATGTTTTTAAACGTGATGCTATTGAAAATAAAATTGCTTTATTTTATTTTCCAAAAATTTTGCTGCTAGTATATAAAAATGCAGTTGGATTTTGGATTGTTTTTATCTTGACACCGTGCTCAATCCACTTATTAATTCTACTAGATATGTTTATATTCCTTAAGTCTTTCTAGGTAAATAATCATATCATCTGTTAGCGATCATTTGAATCTATGAAGCACCATCTTTTTCTGAGCACAACAGAAATACATTGACAAGAGATGAAATTAAGAATATGCTAAGAGATGGGGCTCAGAATCAGTGAAGGGAATGATTCAAGTTCAGTTCTCTTCTTTTCAAATTAATCCTGGATTTGGTGACAATGGAGACAATCTTGAAAGAGATGGGAAAAATTCAATTATCTATTCTAACTTCATCTAAAGAATCAACCAGACTTTTTTTTTCATACCTTCAATTTGATAAAGGGGGAGACACAGCAGCACTTTTCAAAGATTGTCTTTCTCCTTCATTTTTGAAACCCCTCAATCCATCATGTTCCTAGTCTTCCCTTTTCAGAGCAGAGTCTCTGGCTATTTAATCTTGGGTAAAATAGCTTTATTCCCCAATGAATGAAAATTCTTCCTGATATGACAGAAAGAGAATATGAAAGATGGAAAATATAACAACCATCTTCTAGATGGCGGAGTATAAAAATAAAGATATCAGAGGAGTTCAGTTGACAAAGGCCTGTTGCCTGGTCATACCAGTCTGCATGGGGTGCCACTACTTTGATAGATCCAATTCTGTTCAGGGACTACCCCTTGGTTTGTCTATCTCTTTTACTCATTGCTAAAAGCTTTTCAGAGTTTATCAGATTCAGGAATGCTAGTTCACACCAACAATGCTCTCTACATACTGATGAATAAAACCAGAATAACAATGTACTAATTTGCACAGAGAAATATAAATTTAATATAGATTCAGTTTTATGCCAGCCTGGGCAGTACATTTTCTCCCTAAAGGCAAGGTAAGTATAATGATAAATTAGCAGAAAGTATGCCTGAAGAACACAGGGTTGAAGCAAGGGAGATGAATTTATATGATGCAAATTCTTAAAACTTGAGTTTAAATAGAGCCTGATGTATCCATCTCCATAGTAGATATATTCCAGAAACTAAAACCACACAGATGATGTTTTCTAGACTAAAGAATGTTCTTTCCTGAGCGGCATAAGACCAATTATTTCTCCATACTTCCATTGCAAATGAACACTTCCAACCTATCTTTTTACATCTTTCCTATAGCTAGGTTCTACCTTCTGTTAGATTACTGAAGTGATTTGACAAAGTTCCTTGTCTTTAAAGTGCCTTGCCATTTTCTGGCTCATACCCATAATGGGTTGAATTACCCATAATGGGTTGACCAGTAAACAATTGGATCTACTTTATTTCAAAGTTTGTATTTTCTTGGTGATATTCCCATTTGTGTCCAATTGTTTTCTTTACATAGGTAAGTCACAGTTCTAAGGATGTTTTGTAAATTCTCTTCCAATCTTCACAATGGTCTTAAAAGCCAGATGTTGTTACTCTACTTTCTTTTTTATACTAACACATGAAAACCAACTCAATCTGTTAGTGGTTTTTCATTGTCAGTTGACAAATATATTTATTGAGCATCTAGCGTGTGCCGGGCATGATGAGAGGTGATAGGGTAATAACAGCTGTCCTGCCTATCTAATAAGAACATAGTAATTATCAAGTTAAATTTAAACTAGGGAGAGACTTTGTAAACTCTACCAAGCTATGAAAATGACAGGGAGTTTTGTTCCACTTGTGGATCGATTCACTTAATGAATAAATGAATAAGTGATTGAATGAATGAATATGCACTATTTGCAGTATCTTTCCTTTCTGTGAATAAAAGAAAGCAAAGTTCAATAAGTTTGTTCAAATTTTTAGAGATTTCAAATGATCAGAGTCCCGATTGTTGCAACTTTTAATGAATTCCAGCAGTGTTTCTGGCATTGTGCAGAATACAGAGGGGATATGACCCAGAGTAACAGACACACCATCAAAGGGGGACAAAGGCCATGGAGATAACAGAAGGAGAAGGTGAATGACTTGTTCCAAGTGGAAACAGCTGGAGCTGATTTCTGAATGCTAAACAGTTTTGGGTTTCCCTTTGATTCAAGAAAGCCAAATCCTCACAACTTAAACTTTGAGATGTGTTCTGAGCATCCACAAGACCTCCAAACTGAGTTGGGAATCTCCTGTGGAGAGGTTTCCTTGGGTCATTTTCTTAACTCCGCTCTTCTGCGTTGGTTCAGGAATATGAGAGAAACAGCCTACGTCTGATATTTTCTTCTCTGATCCTAGCACAATGCTAGAGGGGCAAAGGTTTTGCAATACATAAAGGGGAAATATAAGATAAATCAACTGGTAAGATGGTTCAATTTAAGACAACATCAATATGTACCATTTATTTAGTTCTTAATATATACCAGACATTGCATTCAGAACATAGTATAGTACCCAATTTGAACATTAAGTCAATGATGGATGGGTAGGGCTATCATAATCTCCATGTTATAGTCAAGGACAACGAATTTCAGAGAGGATACCTGACTTTATCCAAATCTAGTTAGCAGGGATATAAACCCGGTCATGACAACCTGCAATAGCCCAAAGTCTGCCCATATCCTTTCAGAATTTGGATTCTAGATCCTGGTTCTGGCCTGATTCAATTACTCCCTTTTCTGAGTCTCCTGGAATATCTCTTATGACTGTAGTAGAGCAGTTAAGACTAAGTTCTGATTTAGTTGTCAAAATTTTATTCCTGCACTTGAATCTGCTCTCCTTGAAGGCAGGAATGTTTAAAATTGTTCTTCCCATCAATATTGCTTAAGAACCTTATTCCAAGTAACATTTCACAAACATTTATTGGATTGAAGGTCATTTGAGTACCTGAAAGGGATTGAGTGACACATAAGCCAACATGAAAATGTCATATATCAACTCTATATGATGAATTTTGCTAAGATCATGGACAAGTCAGAGACCGTGTCCCAGTTGGCAAGCAGGCAAAAACTTGCCAATATCTAGCTTGAGAAAAGAGCTGGAGTGATTTATGAATACATATTATACTCCCATTATTTTGTTATGCACTATGGGAGGATATAGTTCCTGTTCTAACCTGTTCTAAAAGAATTTATAGTCTTATGGGAGTAGAATACCACAGCTCTCGAGGATTTGGTACTGTTTGTCTTCATATCATCAAGGCCTGTCAAATTGTCTGTTCCAAAGGAAGTGCTTATTAAAAATTTATTGAATTAATTTAAAAAGAGAGAATGAAT
>PVKH010012361.1:0-17323 GCA_004027955.1 Chaetophractus vellerosus | reverse complement strand
TGTCTCACGGAGCATCCAATGGGATCCATCCAGTTCCAGAAAACAAAATAGGAATAGATAAACTCAGCCACTGGCAGAATTCTCAAATTGGTTGTCAGATCCAAGGAGTGAGGGCATTATAGAGCCCTCTTTCCCACTCTTCCAAGATAGTAAACTAAAATACTATAACCCTGAAGGAATTTCAGAGATTATTCTGAAGACTTGAGAAAGAAAGAGATAGTGATTATAACTATTAACCTTGCTTGTCTGACCAGAGCAAAAGCCCATGGGTTGGCCGGCCCCACCCCTGCCCCGTGATGATCACTGCCACCACCTGCCCTGCAACTGCCACTGCTGCCACTGCCGCCGCCACCTGTTTTGCTGCTGCCTTGGGACCGGCTGTATGATTAGGCCACAATCTTCAATGAGTAAACAAATTTCTCAGTTCTGTGGTGTTCTTGGTCACAAATTTAGGGAGATGACTGCCAGGCACAGCACGACCTCTATGCAGACAGCTGAACTATGGAAACTCATTACCATTCCACCAAGAAACCCCCATGAGTGGTTAACCTGGACACAGAAGTGTTGAATTGAAATCTGCAGGGCATTTTACAAGAGTTCTGACCTGGATGGGGTAAACCTCAGTGCACTTCTTTTATTGCCTCAGTAATAGTAGAGTGAAGAATCTCTGCTTCTTGTTAGGAAGTTCACTTCATTTCCCATTACTCCCAACTTCATACTCAAAGCACTGAGAATTTCAAGTGGAGTATATTAAAGTAGACTTCAGTTTCATTACATCATTTCTGTACTCAATTTTTAAATAATTTTCATAACTCTATTGAGTGTTTTTTAACTAAATTAACCTAGCTTGAATGATTGCCCCGCTCCTGTGGAAGTCACATACAAGAACATGAGATTTCTTATCACACACCAATGCAAGCTTAAGCAAATCTATAAAGGAACTTAAGAAGTATGGAGTTACCACAATAGTAAGAGTATGTAAAGCAACTTATGACACAGCTCTTGTGGAGAAAGAAGGCATCCATGTTTGATTGGCCTTTTGATGATGGTGCACCATCATCCAACCAGGTTGTTGATGATTGGTTAAGTCTCGTAAAAATTAAGTTTCTCGAAGAACCTGGTTGCTATATTGCTGTTCATTGTGTTGCAGGTCTTGGGAGAGCTCCAGTGCTTGTTGCCCTAGCATTGATTGAAGGTGGAATGAAATATGAAGATGCAGTAGAGTTCATAAGACAAAAGTGGCATGGAGCTTTTAAGAGCAAGCAACTTTTGCATTTGGAGAAGTATCGTTCTAAAATGCAGCAGCACTTCAAAGAATCAATGGCCACAGAAACAACTGTTGCATTCAATAAAACAGGGGTGCCTGATGCTATTGCCTTTGAAGTGGAATTTGAGAGAGGGCCTATTTTGTTGGACATATTAGCCAACATGTTGGTGAATAAGTCTAATGAAGCTTCCAGTGGAGTATTGAAAAGCAGTTTTAATCATGCTACAAGTTTGATAGAATTGCAACCTCTATGTTTGGGTTACAGTCAGCCTATTTGGACACTTAGCAAAAGACTCTTGATGGTCAGCATTTAAAATGGGCTTATTTGGGGAGTGGAGGTGGATCAATCGATTAGGCCCCTCACTCCCACATGGGAGGCCCCAGGTTGGGTTCCCAGTGCCTCCTAAAAAAGATTAGCAGACAATGAGCTCAAACAACGAGGGAGGAGGGGATGAGAAATAAAAATAAATAAACCTTTAAAACAGACTTATTTGTAACAACCGACCTTTTCTGAAATCATGTAGTATTGAGTGTTAAATCTTTAAATCTATTCCTATGCCAGAATCTTATCAACATTTAAGAAAGTTAGAGAGATCAGCTACCAAAATACTCAGCAATACTTGTATATTTTTAGTATCATACAGAACTGAAAATCCCAGGAGCTATGAATACTCTAGAACTTATGGGTTTATTCCTTCAGTCATTTCAAACATTGATAGTAGGGCCAATATGGTTATTTGTCTGTTTACTTTATGTTTACATCTCTCATATCTGTATCAGTATGTGGTGTGTGCAACAACAGAATTTTGTTGGATTTTTACCAAGTGTTACAGTGATTATTTAATGTCTATCTACAAATCTTATTTTGTGACATTAGAGAAAACCTGCATCTTGAAAATCTGCATTGTACAGAAGCACGTCTCCAGACAAAAAAGCCTTACAGTCAATTTAATATTTGCACTTTGGGCTACAATTTAACTGGGAGGGCCTGACAAATGAATGGGAGGGGACTATTAAATATTTTTAGTAAAATGTTGCTTTCACTTTGTGCAGAACACGTAGAATACACTCTTTTATTTAGTAAATTTAAGAGGTAGAGATGCTTTGTTACGGTAGCTAAAGTAATTCCTAATCATAACATTTCTGAAATCTTATAATTTTTCCCTATATCCACTGGTCATTGTTTACCAACTATTATTTTGTTTGAAGTATGATATTTTCCTTCTCTTCCCAACCTCTTGCAAAAAATAAGGGTTCTGCTAATGATTTCAGCAGACATCTAATATTTCATATGCCATTTGAGCTATGTAACAATATTTGGATACTTGATAATTTGTTTTATTATATAATTGATAAAATGATGGTATGTATTAATGCTAGTTAAACCATATAATTATACTGTCTGGGAATGTGTGGTCATAGTTCTGTGGGAGAAATAATTTTTCAGTGTTCACCAGCTTATAAAAACCTAGTATAAGAGCTAAATATCTAAATAATGAGATTTTTTTTTTAAAAGCCAATTGGTCCTGAAGAATGACAGTATACTACAGCAATTAGGTGACAGTATCAATCACTGCTGCAATTTCAGATGTGTTATCTTTATACAGCAAAGGACCACCCCCTTACCAACTTGTTTGCAGCTAATGCTCTAGCAAAGGCTTCTTTCTTGTTTTTCCCTATTCATTTAGCAAGGAAAAACTGAAGCAGTTTCTATTTATATGATGTGACAATACTATAAAATTACTGTCTTGCCTCAGGGCTAGACAACTCTCCTGCCTATGCCATAATATTGTCCAGAGGGACCCAGATCTTCTTTTGATGTCTCCCAGAATATCAGACTGGTCCATTATATTGATGACATTTGCTAATTAAATCTGGTGTGCAAGAAATATCTGTCAAATCTCAAGTGAATTTTAGGTATGCAAAGAAGCACTCTTTGGGAAATCCTGTGCTAAAGCTTCCATCTTGACAAAATAAAAGCTGTATTCTTCACCATGGGCAGTGGAAGACTTCACTGAAATGGGGCTGTTAGACTTCTAAGTTTTGATCCTCACCCCATCTTCCCCATAATTTGCTCTTAGAGAGACTGTTCCCCTTTAACTGTGAACTAATCACAACATAACACTTTATCTCCTAAAGCACAGCTGAGAAAAGGCTGGATCATTTAAACGAGGTTTTTATTAAAGATTCAGGAATAACAAAAGAGAAATATATACAAAACTAGGTGACCTGGCTTATAAAATATATCTTCTGTTTGCAGTCCATTTTAAGAATGCTTCCTTTCCTACCTTCCACATGGCAGAAGTCCCATCTCTTTATCGGGAAGGGAAGGACAAAGGAGAGCCCTTTCTTTCAGTCCTCAGAAATGAACAGGTACATAATAGAAAATCAATATTTATTGTCAGTAACATTCATAGCAGTTTTGGTGCCCTCTCTGCAGAAAAATAAAATTGTGTTCTTTAAAATAAGATGAGGGAAGGATAAAAATCAATGAACTTGGGGGCCGGCTGTAGCTCAATTGGTAGGGTGCTGGTTTACCATATGGGAGGCCTCGGGTTCGGTTCCCAGGGCCTCCTTGAGTGGGCAGACTGCCTTGAGAAGGCAAGCCACCGTGGGCAGGGCAAGCCGCCCGTGAGCAGGTAAGGACGCCGCGCGGTGAGCTGACTCGGCGGGTCGCTGCCAACAGGTTGGAGACAAGCAGACACAGAAGAACGCAAAAATGAACACAGTAAGAACAAACAGAAAGGGGGGATATATAATTAAAAAAAAAAAATCAATGAACTTATCTTTCAGATATAGAAAATAACATGATTGGTAATATATGCATAGGAATCTGTAGGAAAATGTTTCACAGGTTTGTCATATTATGAAGCATTTTATAATTTTCATTTGCATAATTATAATCAATATGTAATTCCATATACTTCTATATAGAGATCTCTCATTGGGAATGTTCTACATGTGCATATAGAAAAGTCTCCTTTGTAAATTTTTCGGTTTATAATTATTTAATCAGAAGACACATTTTGAAGTTTTCTTGTATATTTCTTTATAGGGATTCCAATGAGAGGGCTCTATAAAGGCCTGTCATCAGCAATAAACTTCAGTTTTGTAACTGTGAAACTTTCATTTATGTGAATAATATTCTCAAAGGTTTTCTTAAATGAGAATCATCCACTAACGCTTTTTGCCTGAAAGTTTAAAAGTTGCAAACCTAGGAAAAATGATAGATAGAAATGTAGATATAGATATGTTAATTAAATGTGTGTAATATGCAAAACAGGTGGACTTTGGGAAACATAAACTGAATTTATCAAGAGAAGTAAAACTTGAAAATAAATAAGCATCTCTGAGATGGATAATAATTTGATCTAAGCAGTTGTTTCAAAACTACCATCATTCAGTTTCCTGAAAGTCATTGCTAAGGCTATAGAAATGCAGTTCTAATTTTAGAGATTCTAAATTGTTCATTAAATTACTATGCACATACAGTTATAAAATTAATCTTATTTATTTTATATACTTATCTCATTCAATATGCTTTTCATTAGTTTCAGTGTTGAAAATATATGTTTGTATCCAAATAAGTGACAATTATTTTGAAAGCAATCTTTTGCTAATGGTTAAAGAATTCTTAAGGATGAAATACTATTCACTAAAAGCACTTGTGAAATAATTTACACATTTGTTATAAAAATAGTTACATTTGGATGCATTTGTCATTTTTATTTGGAAAAATCATTCAGTTTGAGAATCAACTGACATTTATTAGGCGCCTTCTGTGCGCCACACACTTTAACAAATGTCACTTTCGTGAAATACTCAGAAATGTACAAATTTGATATTTTTAATACTATGTCAGTGGTTGTGCTTACTTGTTAAACAATCCTTAGGTGTCCTGAGTTGAATGAGTATGAAGACTCCTTTATAAGGTTTACTCCTTTGTTCTCCCAAGTACAAACCATTTAATTAAAAAATTGCTCATCACACTAAATCTTAGGGGAAAAAAAAGAATTAACTATAAAGAATTGTAAGGGTCTGAGATCTTATCCCACTTGCAAGTTTCATGAATGTTGGGAGCAGACATAAGAGTGTTGGGTTAGACACAAAGACTTTATTACTCATGGAAAAGGCAGTAACCAGAGTATCAGCATGTTTATTTGCATTTGTTCCCCTTCTCCCCCAAATCTCATGGGGACAATAAAAAGGGCACATGCTGGATGCCTGCACACACAATGGGCTGCATTACAAGAGAGGAACACTGAGTTGGGGTACTGACTTTTTATGGCCCTTTGTCTGGGGAAGGAAATAATCCTTCCAGATTGCTCCCTGCAAATTCAATCCTGAGAAATGGCCTGGATAAATAGTAGTCAGGGCCTTGCATTTTAACCACACTGAGTAAGAATATATAGGGTTGCTCAGGGTCCCTGATGAACAGCCTCTTCCAACAGTAGCAAGCACTCTAGATGTAGTAGTAAAACAAATGCAGATCAGAAGGTGAGAGAGAATATTGTGACAAAGTTCAGCGTTCTGCCACACTGATAAAGTTTTTAGGGATCCAATGATCTGGGACAAGTCAGGATATCACTTCTAAAGTGAGAGGCAAACTTGCTGTACTTTGTCCCATTTGGAAGGTCTCTTTAGATTTTAGAGGCAACTTGTACCTTATTAGGGCATGTCTCTCCAACCCATTTACTTAGTAACTTATAAGACTGATATTTTTGAGAGAGGCCTAGAGCAAGTAGGGCTTCTGCAGGAGGTACAGGTTGCACTATAAGCTGCCCTGTTACTTATGCTAGGTGACCTAAAAGACTTAATGTACATGGCAGTCAAGAGATATGGAATAGAACCAATAGAGGCATTACAGCACAAAACCCCAGGTTTGAGATAAGACTATGAAATTCTGTAACAAGCATTCACCATTGAAAAGCAGTTCCTGGTTTTGCTACTGGATCGTGGTACAGACTTAATGCCTGATCACAGGATAATAAGTCTTATGACCCAAGGTATCTACTATCAACTATTTTAAAATCCAGGTATCAGCAAACTATGGCCTTTGAGTCAAATCTGGTTCATTGCCTGTTTTTTGTTTTTGTTTTTGTTTTTTTTTTGTAAATCAAGTTTTCTGGGAACACAGACACACCCATTCATTTATATATTTCCTATACCTGCTATTGCACTACAATAGTAGAGTTGTAGAGTAGTTGTAACAGAAATGCTATGATCTGCAAAGCCCAAAATATTTACTGCCTGGCCCTTTACAAAAAAGTTTGCTTACCTCTAATCTAATCCAAAGAACCATTATTTAACAAAAGTGACATGTAGCAGCCAGGGTGAGCAGACACAGGATACACAAGTAAACTACACAGTTGACTCAGATCCCTATAATATCTCTTTCTTTCATGCTGCCTCTGCCTCAGTCTACACTTGTGGAAAATCGAGCAGTTCCTTATCACTATTTACAGGAAAAGAAAAAAGCTTGGTTTATGGATGGATCTGCACAATAGGCCAGATGAGAACAATGTTGCACCACAGCCTTTCCTCAGGGGTGGGCCTAAAAGATGGAGGTGAAAGGATATCCTCTCAGTGAGCAGAAATTTGAGTGGTACATAAGATAGTCAATTTCATAAGGAAGAAGGCATTGCTTAAGGAAAAGCTCCATGTTGATTCACAGGCAATGCTAACAGGTTGGCCAATCTGATCAAAGCTTTGGAAAAAAACAAAACAGAAAATTGGTGACAAGTTGATCTGGAGGAGGAAAGGTATGAATGCACCACTCAAAATAGGTATGGAATGTTCAGAAATGCATGTCATAAGTAAATTCTTATCAGAATGCATATATGGCAGAGAAGGAGCTCAATTATTAGGTAAACAAAAGGCCTATCCTATGGATTTCGGCCTCTTTCCTCAGCACTGTTTGATGAGTGAGTCCAATTATAAATGGACCATAGCAGCAGGGATAGAGGCTATGAATGGGCTCAAACATGGTCTCCCCCATGCCAAGGCTGAGTGCCCAACCTGCCAACAGCACAGGCCAGTGCTGAACTCCAAAAATGACTCCATTCCCTAGTGGGACTAGCGGGCTACCTGTGGAAGATTGATGACATGAAACCCTATCACAGAGGGCACAATATTTTGCCTCTGGGATAGATGCATTTTCTGAGTACAGACTGTTATACCTGCCCCACTATCCATGGACTTAAAACAATGCTTACCTATAACCAAGGAATCTATGATGGCTTTCAAAATATGCCCACAATTAGTCTGTACTCCTCTCTGCAAGAAGGGAAGCTTAATTTGTCTCGAGTGTGGGTTGAACTTGGTGACTCACTTCTGACAAACAGAATACGCAGAAGTGATGCAATAACATTTCCAAGATTAGTCTATTAAAAACTGTAACTTCCATCTTGGGAATGCTCTCTCACTATCTTTTGGATTACTTTCTTGGGGGGAGGGGGGTGCAGCCAGCTGTCATTTCACCTGGCAGCTCTGCAGAGAAGCTATATGGCAAGGAACTTTCCAACGGCTACATGAGTGAGTATGGAAGAGAATCCTTCCCAAGTTAAGTCTCTTGAGATTGCAGCCCTGAATAACAGCTTGACTGCAATCTCTTGAGACTCTGAGTCAGAAACCACCCAGCTAAGCCATTCTTTGATTCCTGACCCACCGAAACCATGATATAATAAATGTTCATTGTTTTAGGCTACAAAGTTTTGAGTAATTTGCTACATACCAATAGATAAACTCAGTAACTTGTTTAACATCACCTCCAATCAGAGGAATCATTTTGCAGAAATGGGCTCATGCTCATAGAATTTACTGGTTGTCCAACTCTCAGAAGCAGCTGCCTTGATGGAAGAGAGAACGGCCTGTTGAGGGCTCAGTTATAGTGCCAGATAGGTAACAATACCTTGCAAGCTTGGAGTACTGTTGCAAGACTGGAGTACTGTCCTTTAGCATATAGTTCATGCCTTAAACCAGCAACTCTCCCACGGCCAGAATACATGAGTCTCTGGGGTAAAGGGGGAAGAAGGTAAAAGTGGTCACTCTATTACACCTAATAATCCATTAACAGATTTTGGCTATACTTCAAAATTGTCTGCAAAAATATAGTATAATATGACTATTTCAGGCAATAATAGTCACTATTATTGAAAATATAATTAGTCACATAAAAACTATTGCTTTAATACAACTAATATATAAAGTATTTCAAAATAATACCTAGACTAGGAGAAACAAATAAAATATAAATAAATGTGCCGCATGATACTTAGTTTTCCATTTGTTCATGGTCTTGGCATTCAATTATTAAGGAGGCATGCAGAGTACTGCATTCTCAAGCTGTAAAAATATAATTCAATAAAACCTGGATATGCGTTTTTTTAGGACCAACGAACTTTACATTTATTTTAAATATCAAAATAACACAAAGGGCTAGTTCAATATACAATACACTTCCTATTCTTCACAGAAAACTGAATTTTTCTACAGACATTTGTACTGACACAACCTAAATACCTATAAAATTCACAAGATATTTTACACACAATGGACAAAATGATGAATTGTGATATTTTAGTTTTTCTTTGTAATTGCTCTTAAAAGTATATTTTAATAATCATAAAACAAAAATTATGATTTTAAATTGAAAACTAAGTTCAAAAACATTTTCAGTTTAATGTACACTATAAATCATTTTAATCAGAAGTTAGTACACAACACGGAGCAGCTAAATGCAAAATGTCCACCTCTGTATTCATTTTTTGGCAGCCACATTCATCAATTGTAAAACAGTTTTATTTGTAGGGTTAAAAAGAGTCCTATTATTGGGGGGAATAAGAATTTTGCAATTACACCACAGTACACTGTCCAACTTTAGAGCAAGCAGGAATACCAAGCAAGCAGAGGCACAGTAACAATGAGATGTATATGTGTTCTTCATTCAAGAAATATCGTAGTATCTCCAACAGTAATGCAAGCACTGAAATTACTTCTTTATTCAAGACTTTGAAAAAATTAAAAAGAGGAAATGTCAATTTTTGTATAACCTCTAATGCTCTGAATATGATCCTTAATTTCTCTTTATATAAATGCCTGGAGAGGCTAAATTGAAATTGTTTGGGGATTTCCATTAACCACAGCCTTAAGATCATTACACATCAAAGTAAAACATGAAGAGTAAACAAAACATAAGCATTCTCTATTTACCAAAATCTTCTTTCTCTCATCTTCCACACAGCCTAATCCTATTAATTCTATCTTAATAATACTGCTTCCAAAGAGGAAGAGCAGAAAGCATGCTAGTAATCTAGGGCAAAAGAATCTTTAAGTAGAAATAATTTTAGAGGGATAAGAAAGAATCCCCAAAAAAACTACTATATACTATACCAAGAGAGAAATATGCAAAAGAAAACAGGTATAAGGAAATTCCTAGATATTGATTATAAGATTATTCTTACATTATCTATCATTCACTCTGACAGCAAGTAACATTTCACATAATAGTATTTAAAGTTTTTAAAATGTTACTTGTCCCATATTAAAGAAGACATTTTTAGTCATTTTAAATTTGGCCCTGAATCACAGAATAATCCAAATACATCTTTGTTTAAAAGTCCTAATTTTTCCTGAATTCACCAACTCAAGTTACATGTTGGTTGGGATGTTGCTGCTCTTAATGAGAAACTCGTTTCAAACCATAACCTCTTGTTCAGTTTTTAGCCAAAATGAAAAAAGAAGCCATTCAGGGCAGAGCTGTGTGGTTATAGTAACTGTTAACTTTAAAAAAAAAAAAAAAATGAGGGGGGAGGGGAGAGAAAAAGGCAGGCACACTACTCTTAATTTATCAGATTCCTCTAATAAGCCTCTAGAGACAGGCCCAAGAGTGGCTTCACAGTAACTATAAAGGCCACAGTAGGGATTAAAAATTATGATGCAAAAATCATAAAAACAAATATTCACACAAGTACTTAATATCAGTTTCCCTATATAAAAACAAAGTGACCTAAAAAAAAAAAAAAAAAAAAAAGCCACTGCCTGTCCAGCAGGCAACAGAAGCATAAGACCCATAACAACAACAAAAAAACATTAAACAGTATAATCTAGCCAGTAGAATCAACTCTAAGTAACTACAACACATTGAAAAGGCACAAAATATTTAATTCAGAAAAGAATGGGCATAAAGGGACACTATCAAAGAGCTAATGCCCCAAATCTGACTTTTCATCACTGATATATTAGAGTGATATGGTGGGAAGAAAACTCAAGCTTATAAACATACTGGTTTATGTTTTTAATTTGTTTGCTTTATAGAGTGAAAAGCAATGAATGGTACTTAATTACTTATTAGCCCTTAACTAACAGTTCATAGTCACCCTACAAAGATGTTTTGACACTTTTTAAATTTGAAAGAAAATTAATAGTGTACCTATTTCATGACCTCCCATCACTTAAAAGAAGTCACTTAATAAAGCACCAGTTTAAAACCCTATTTTTGTTCCTCCTCTTCTCCCCAGCAATAAATGTCTAAATTACTTGAAAGTATGCAACTACCACTACATTTACAGTCGTTGGTTAAATTTTGCTGGAGTGAGGATCAAACCCTAATCTTAAATGGTATTTTTAGGCTGCAAAAAAAAAAAATAGGTGGGGTTTCTTACAAAAATAATCTTAATTGACTTAAAAAAAATTCTAATGCAAAAATTATTTTAATAGTGTAGTGTAAAAAATAAGCTTATTATTTAGCATTTAATAGTGTTTATTTAAAAGATAACATTCAATTAACTAAACTGAGGAATATTGAGTATTCTTACTTATAAATGGTTTGTCAGCATGACAATTCCCAGAGTATTTTTTTCTGATCTTATTTTCATACAAATAAACACAAACACTTAATACTTAGTCTCAGTATTCAAACTAACAATTTTTTTAAAAAATCCATAATCCTAGGACTTGACCTGTGCTTCTTTGGACAAGCATTTATTCACACAACAAAGAATTTATATTCTTTTAAACTATTTATTATCTACTAAAAGTCTTTGGTGCATTTAAGTAAAAACTGATTAGGTTAACAAATTTCTGTACTTTATAAATTATTCAATTTACAGATTAAGTGCTAACTGCTATCAGCTAAAAATTTAATTTAAAACAATAAATTATGCTCATAAAATAAAACATTCTGAATGAGGCTAAACTTTGTTTCAAGATTCAAAAATTATGTATAGTTACAGAAATTATGGATTTTAGAGTTAATGGAAACTTGTCCAAAATACTCTAAATCAAACATTACAAAAGGTTAACCAAAGAGTAGGCCTCATTTTATATTTTTTTGTGCCAACTTCAAAACGTATATACATTCAGTTTGCCCAAATCTATGAGGTTTTCCACAAATTTTAAATTTCTTATACTTTTGGAAATTAGAGGCATCAGGCTAGGTTTTTCTTTTTTTTTGGTCGCCCTCTGAAACCATTTCTTCATAAGAATTATACAACCTACCTTCCAGACTTTTTAAGATTAAGAGAGAGAATGTAGTGCTTGGCACACAGTAAGCACTCATTAATGCTAGTTTTCTTGCCCTGTACTAGTGGCTGTGCCAATTATTAACCATGTGAGCTTAACTGAGTCCCTTATCTTAACCTCAGATTCTTCATCTCTAAAATAGGAATACAGCATGTCCTTTCTATTTCAGAGCAGATTATGAGGTTTAAATGAGATTAACATCTGTGAAAGCATTTTATAAAACAGTGAACCACTATGCAACTTTAAGTTATATACAATAATAACTAAATACAAATATATTTCATTTTACATAAGAGATGAATTCCAGAAAAGTTCTGTGTAAACCAATTCCTACAAATCAAATCATATATTTAAAGCATTAGGACATTATTATTAAAGAACGCTATAAGCAAATACCTTCAAAAACAAAGTATTCTTTTCAATGTGAAAATGCAACACCCTCTTTTTCTGCCACCCAACACATAGTATAGAATATATAAATATACACACACCATTTGTCTTTTTAGAAGTCCAAACTTTCCTATATTGGTTTATATATCAGGCAGGGTACATATTTTAGGTATGCTTCCTTTTCACTATATTAAGATTTAAAAAAAAAATCTCACCAGTCTTTATGATAAAAATCATAAAGACATGTATTTTTAAAAGTCAATTTGAAAGATAAGCAGACTAATAGTACCTCATATAGTCAAGTTCAATCATGTAAGTACCGCAGATACAACATTTCCACATAAAAGTAAATAAAAATACCGAAAAGAATTAATACATTAGTTATGTCTACTGGGCCTAGGATAATTACAACCAAACCCTGATGAATGAGGCAAAACTCAGGTTTGGTTTGATTATGTGAGCTACTTTGGTTAACTGCCTCGATTCTCCTGTAAAATACCTCCATTTAAGTGCTTCAGCAAATAATTTTCCCCATTACTGAGTGGCTAAATTTTATTCATCAAAAGTTCATTATTTTATTTGTGAATTTATTCACAAGAGCTGGGTCAACTTTACAATTTACACAAAGAAAGTGCTTAAATCAATTAGGAGTGTAAACAAGACTGAGAGGGAAAACTTTTTAAACTGCTATTTTCCAGTAGTTTACATACAAATGACAAACAAATAATAAATCACTCTGGCCTACCCTAATCCTTCAAGCAACTCTACTAGGAAACATTATCTTAGTTTAAGTTTAAATGACTTGAAAATATTCAAAGTGCAGGTATTTAAAGTATTTTATAATTTGACTTACTTTTCCCTCAATTAATTTTAAGTGAGGTTGTTCTGTAACTGCTATTTCTTTTCACCTAATCCTCAACTGTTGTCTTGTACAAAAATAAAAATCAAGGAAAACTACAGATATTAGGGTTATGAGAAAAGCAAAAATAAAGTCTGTATTATATGTAAACCTCTATACAGGTAGTGGTTCCATTTAATTAAACATTATTTAGTTTAGTTAGTAACAAATTTTATGTTTGGCACCTTTTCTAACTAGGGTCTGTTTCCCAGAGGTAAATGAAAGGTAAATGAAACCAAAAGTGGCTTCTTCAATTAAATTTCATTAACTAGTTATAATTACCTCTCCCCCCTTAGTGAGATGGAGATATATGCTGGGATATATTGTTATTGTTTTGAAATAAATGCCAAAATACAAAAGGTGAACTTACCTTAAAATATATCTAATTAAAACTGCCACATTTTTCTCTAAAACATTTTCAACTTATATAACTTCATGCCTAGACTTATGTTAGCATTTGTTATTATTATTAACTGAAGCATAGGCAAGAACCAACTATCTGGATAATTATTTCAACCCTGCATTTCATTTAATAAGCTAATCTTGCTTGACTCTGATCTCTGGCTTTGAATGTGTCCAAAGTCCAAAGGATAATAATAACCTGAAATTATGGACAGATGGAAAAACAGCACAGAAATATCCAAGACTTTCTTGTAAAGTCAAACTCCTAATTTCAATTTCAAAAAAAAATCTAGATGAAATAATAATGAATCTTACGTTAGGATAAGGAACCCTTGCAATTATCAGTATACTCTTACATTCCTTTTTAAAAGCTACATGGTCCTTAAACTTGTTTGGAAGACAGGGAAGGGAAAAAAGAGGAATGAGGTTAAAGAAGAATACATTTCCACTGATGATTAAAAAAAAATAAAAATAAAACCATCATGTCAGCAGCTACTAATTTGAAAAGTTTGAGAAAACATTAAAAATTAGCACTAAATATTAAAAATCACAAAAATGTTCACTTCAAATATTATGCCTCAAAATGTGTCCAAATATTCATATGTTAAGTAAACAGCAATATATCTTTTTCTTGGTTTGAAACTCTTCTGAGGACTTGAGAAGCTAAAGAAAATGACAAAAGAGCAGCCCTGCCAAGTGAAAAGCCATCAGCTCTTGGCAACCATTAGCATATAACCGTCAAAAAAAGTCTATGGAATGTTTAGATTTACTCATGAATGATGTTCATTATTAGAAATATTTTGTACAGCGGTAGTGCTATCAAGCCCCAGTAATGTTCCAAGATAAGACTGTTCTCTAGGATCTAGCATTTGTTCAGGTCGGACTGGATGAACTATATTTGCAGGTTGAGGAGTAAGAGTATATTTTTCCAGAAAAGCTAAATCAGTTGCTCGTGGATAATCGGTTGATTGCGGCTGTGGTGGAAGGATCTCATGAGATGATGGTGGAAGCGTGGTAGTGTGCTGCACAAGATCACTCTGAGTGTCAGGCATCTGAACTGGAACCAACGTTACTGGAACACATACTTCAGTAGATACATCCTGTAACATAGTCTTGGCTTCTGATTGATAAACTTTGGGCTGATCCATATATTGTTTTGTTTCTGTTTGAAAGATTTTATCTTCAGATGAGTACTCTACTGGCAAGGACACAAGTTTTTCCTCAGAAGTACTGAGAGGATCATCAGGAGATTTTATGCCATGGACATGGTCAATGTGGTATTTCAGCTTGTCTTTCCGCTTAAATGTTGCATTACAGTGCTGACAGTTGAAAGGTCGGGCATCAGAATGAATAACCAGGTGTTTTGTTAAAGTTTTCTTAATTCTAAAAGATTGATTGCAGATTTGACACTTGTATGGTTTTTCACCTGTATGGACAAAAACGAAATTAAATGTAAAACACACTCACTTGTTAAAACAATGATTTTAAACAGCAAAATGAAGTAATAGTGCTGAGTACTGGACCTAGCATATCATAAGTGCTTGGTAAATCTAGGCTATTATTATTGCTCGTTTTTATCCCTATTATAGCCACCCAAAAAGGTGCTTTAAACTGAAACATCTGATATCATCACACCCAAAGAGGATAAAAAGTAACTCTGAATAACCTAGTTTGTTGGCTCAGAATGAGAAATGGTGATACTTATCTCTAGGCTGATGTCAAAATAAGGAGAGCTGATCAAGGGAAAAAATTAGGAAGCTGTACCATTTTTCAATTCCTCCTGGGTCAACAATTTCACAGTGTAGGGTTTTGTTTTGTTTTGTTTTGTTTTGTTTTGTTTTAAATATACGAAGCATTGTAAGTACCTAGGTTAGCCAGTATGGACAATAATGATTGCCCAAAGATGTATAAGTCCTAATCCCAGGAACTGTGAATATGTTACTTTAGATGGCAAAAGAGACTTTGCAGGTAAGGTTATGGTTAAGGACCTTGAAATGTGGAGATGATTGTGGATTATTCAGGTGGGACCAATGGAACTGCAAGTCTTTAAAAGTGGCCCATGGAAGAATAGGTCACAGAGATACTTTATGAGGAGGATTTGATCTGCCATTATAGACTTCCAAAATGGAAAAAGGGAGCCAAGATCCGAGGAATGTGGCTGTGGAGAGAGTTGCTATACAGTATGTCAGAGAACACAGGTCAGGCACAACAGAGACTTTCAGCAAATGACTGCTTTTTACTCACAGAGCACAAAGTTCCAAAAAAGCAGGGGGAGAGGTCCCATCGTGGCCAGTCCCTCAAGGAGGCCAACTGCTTGAGTCATGGTCAGCAGCTCTATGTGCCCTGCATTGTGTTGTAGATAAGGAATGTGTGTGCTAAGTAGTTGGGTATACCCCAGGGAGAGAAGGTCCTACCAATGAGCAAAAATGCATTCCTAAAACAACCCTTGTTCCCTGGCAAGCAGCTGGGACTTGATTTAACATCTCCCTCAAGTTACCTGCAGTATCTTTTGAAATAGAAACATACCAAACACCTGCACACAAACAATCAGGAGGGGGAAAAGGAGAGGGGTAGGTGAGGGCTGAGAATGGCTGCTGAGTATGTCCATGAATTCCCCAGAAGTGGCGGCCTCTAGAAGCTGGGACGGCCCTCAGTTTACAACCAGCAAGAAAACTAGAACCTCCATCCTAGTCCTGTAACTGCAGAAAATTGAATTCTACAAACAACCTAAATGTACAAGAAATGGATAGTCCCCTAGAGTCTCCAGAAAGGAACACAGCCCTATCAACAACTAGTTTTATCCTTGTCACTCTTCTGAACTACAGAACTGTAAGATCAGATATTTGTATTGTTAAAGCCACTAAGTTTGTGGTAATCTGTTAAAGTAGCAATGGAAAACTAATGTAGATCCACATATCAACATTACAATAGACACAAAGGCACAATTTAAAACCAAGATTTTATATTTTTATGTGGGTTTATTTTAATTATATTCCTTCAATTTTCCATTTAAAATATTAATTCTCATAAAAAATTAAGAGAATTTATATGTTCAAGTTGAAACAACAATAAAAATTAGTTGCTGAATATAATTGTTTAATACTTTGTGGCCTCTATCCCAATTATAGAAAACTTTTATAGACTGGGATGTTAAGTACCTAGTAGTATTAAATTTTCTACTTGTTTCTGGACTAACGTCATTATTGAGGTAGTAAGACAGAAAATATTTAATTATATAAAGTGTTAATATTTGTGAAAAGAAAGTTTTTCTGTGTATACAATACACTACATCAGACATTTGAATTTACAATTGAATTCCTAGAATCAGAGATTAGGGAATGGAGGTAGTTAAAGTGATTAGTACCTCCCTCCCACATCAGAGGTCCCGGGTTCAGTTCCTGGTGCCTCCTAAAGACACAGCACACAGTAAAGTGAAAAAAACGAGGAGGTGGGGAGAAATAAATAAATAAAATAGATCTAGAATCAGAGATTAGATGAAAAAACTCACAGATGAGTGTTCCGGGGAAAAAAATTTAGACTTTGAAAATACAAAAACTATAAAGTTCTTGCTATAATTCCCTGGCATTCATACTTGCCAACAAAAGGTGTGTTCTCTGTTTTTGAAAAATAAAAATACTAAGAACACTAACACCACCAAGTTTGTTTGTTTGTTTGTTTGTTTACTGAAGTACTAGGACCAGGTATTGAACCTGGGACCTTGTATGCAGGAAGCCAGCGCTCAACCACTGGGCCACACTGTCTCCCCTGAGTTGGTTTTTTCATTTGTTTGTCTGTTGTTTGTTTTTGTTTTAGGAGGCACTGGGGGACTGAACCCAGGACTTCCC
>PVKH010012360.1:7344-17420 GCA_004027955.1 Chaetophractus vellerosus | reverse complement strand
GTTGGAACAGGATCTCTTGACAATGCTAATTTTTAAAAAATATTTATTTATTTATTTATTTACCCCCCCCCCCCTTATTTTTTCTGTGTCTGCTTGTCTTCTCTTTTCTTCTTCTCTTTAGGAGGCACTGGGAATATATCCTGGGACCTCCGATGTGGGAAAGGGGCAATCAATCACTTGAGCCACCTCAACTCCCTGGTTTGTTGTGTCTCTCATCGTCTCTGCTCTTTGTCTCTTTTTGTTGCACCAGCTCTCTGCACGGGGCAGCACGCCGTGCAGGCCGCTTTCACCAGGAGGCCCTGGGATATGAACCTGGTACCTCCCATATGGTACATGGGAGCCCAATCACTTGAGCCACCTCTGCTTCCTGACAATGCTATTTTAAATAAGATCTGGCCCAACTGAATGTGGTTGGGCCTTAATCTAGATTTTAGGAGTCCTTTACGAGTAGATGAAATTTAGGCAGAGAGAGAGTAAGCTATGGGGAGGATCCAGAAACCAGAAACTGAAGGAACCCAGAAGAAAAAGAAGAGGGCAACACCATGTGCATGGAAGGCAAGGAAACAAAGGCTTGCCAGCCAGCAAGAATGCTACCGATTCAGGAGGAAGAAAGCCTTCTAGCCTCAGAAACTGTGAGACAACATATTTCCATTGTTTAAGCCCAAACCAGCTGTGGTATTTGTGATAGCAGCCTATAAAAACCAAGACATCTGTTATTCCTGCCAAATATGCAGTTTTACTGCTTGGAGGCTCTCGCCCTCTTTCCCCAGACCAGCTCTGTTAGCCGCTTTTCAGAAACCTTCTTTCAGTACACACACACATACACACATGCGCATTATAAATGTATGTGTTTATGTGCATATCAGCCATATCTTCATATATGTCACAATATACATATCATATCTTATATAAGATATATCTTTTAAATTTTGACAAAGACTGGATCACATTCCATATACTATTCTGCAATTACCTTTTGCACTTAATTTTATATTCTGAGCATATTTCCACTTCACTATGATAACTCTATCACATTTATCCTAATGGCTGCCATGTATTCCCTGGAGATGTGCCCTAATTTATTTAAAGAATTCCCAATTGATTGACGTTTAAGCTGTCTTCAGTTTTCAACTATTATCAACATGCTACAAGAAACATCTTATTTGGAAGTATATATGCATGATAAATATCTAGAAATGGAATTTCTGGATCATGAGCTTTGAGAAATATGATCTAATTGAAAAGGGCATTTATTCTTTCAACTAGAACTGTGGGAGAATATTTTATTATGCATACCTTTGCCAAAATTTGGCAAGGATGATGGGATTCTAATCAATGTTGCTTTTACTTCAGATTACAATGGAAACAGCCAGAAAGCAGGGCCAAAGGTATTCACTAGACCCCTGGGCCAAGGGTATTCACTAGGTGCATCACCAAGGGAACTTGTTAGAAATGCAAGTTCTCAGGCCCCTTCTTTGACATCCCGAGTTAGAAACTCTGGTGGAGAGACCCAGAAGTACATGTTTTAACAAGCCCTCCAGGTGATTCTTGTTTTTTTTTTTTTTTAAGATTTTTAAAATTTATTTCTCCCCACCCCCTTGTTTTTCACTTGCTGTGTCTGTTCGTCTTACTTGTTTCTTTAGGAGGCACTGGGAGCCGAACCCGGGATGTTCAATGTGAGAGGGAGGTGACTAATCATTTGAGCTACCTCTGCTCCCTACTTTGTTGTGTTTCTCATTATGTTTTTCCTTCCTGCGTCTTTTGTTGTGTCATCTTGTTGCATCAGCTTGCCATGCCTGTTGCTCATGTCAGTTCACTGTCTTCTTTAGGAGACACCGGGAACCTCTGCTACCTGCTTTGTTGTGTCTCTCATTATGTTTTTTCTTCTTGTGTCAGCTTTCCATGCCTGGCAGTTGTGCCAACTCACTATCTTCTTTAGGAGGCACTGGGATCCAAACCAGCAACCTCCCATGTGGTAGGCAGGAGCCCAGTCGCCCAAGCCACATTCGCTTCCCCAGGTGATTCTAATTCTCAACAAAGTTTGAGAACCACAGCAGTACAGCATGATAAAAGCAAGCCTATAGTTTCCCAGTGACTCATTTATTCCTCTTGGAAGTGAGCCTGGAGTTCTCTGGTTGAGGCTGAAGGGGCCCAGGACTGTGTACTGCCTTAGTGTCATGCCATTAGGCAGAGAAAAAGACTCATCAGCACTCAGGATCAAGTGCACTCTCATTTAAGTCAACACCTGCCGCCCAAGAATCATAAACCTCTGGATTGTATTTCTTACTACATTAGGAGAACTACAGTGGACATGGACAAATATTGAAAAACTTTCAGCTTCCCATTCTATTGGAAAAACGGTACCTTGTTTCTATTTAACATTTTTTAAAAATTATAAGTTGAGCAACTTTTCATTTTAGAGACTTCTACTTTTTTCTTTACTTATTTCATCTTTATATTCTTTACCATAATTTCTATTGGTTGGTTGTCTTTTTTTTAATTAACTTGTAAGAGCTATTTTGACTTCAAGGAAATTATCCCTTTGCCATTTGTATTGCAAATTTGTTTTTACTCGGTTTGTCATTTGATTCTAGTTACAGTAAATTTTTGCCTCACATGTAACATTTTTATGTAGTCAAATTTATTAGTTTTTATCTTTATGAATTTTGTATTTTATGTATCCTTAGATCTTCCCAAGTCCAGGATGATAAAATATATGCATATTTTATTCTAAACTTTATAGCTTTATTTTCAGTATATAAAACTTTTATGTAAATACAATTTATTGTGTCCTAACAGTGAAGTATGCATGTGAACTTATATTTTCCAAACACTTAAAGGTCATCCCAACATTGTCTATTAAATAAACTCTCTTTTCTCCAATGATAGTGCTATATTAACCATTGTATTAGTCAGTCAAAGGGGTGCTGATGCAAAATACCAGAAATCTGTTGGCTTTTATAAAGGGTATTTATTTAGGGGTAGAAGTTTAGTTACCAGTCCATGAAGCGTAAGTTACTTCCCTCACCAAAGTCTGTTGCCACAGGTTGGAACAAGATGGCTGCAGATGTCTGCAAGGGTTCAGGTTTCCTCTTCCTCTCAAGGTTCCATGGTCCCAGCTTCTTCCAATATCAACTGTAGGCTGGGATACGTCTTGTCTCTTTCCCTTGGCTCATTTCTCTCCAGGCTCAGCTGCTCTGCTGTCTCCAAAAAGCCAGCTATAAACTATCAGGCAAATGGCTCATCTCTCTTCTCAGGGCCTCTGCCTTGTCTAATGGAGCCTTCTCTCTTTCCTCACATATCTGCTTCTCTGTGTATTTACTTCCCAGGGCTCCAGTATTTAAACTCCAACTAACTCCTCTGCTATGTAGTTTCCTCTGTGATTCCCCGCCCCCTACTGATGTGGCCCAGTCAAAGCCTTAATCATAATTTAATCAAGTAAGAGTGAAACCTCTGAATCTAAAACAATATAATATGCCCATAGGAACAGACCAGTTTACCAGCATAATCCAATATCTATTTTTGTAATACATAAACAATATCAGACTGCTACAACCATATACAAAATTAAAATATATATTTGGGATTATTTCTAAAGTTTATTTCAATGATTGAGATTGCAACTACTATATAGCTCAATTTAGGGAGAAAAAAAAAGATGTTTGATACAGCATTTTTCTAACCAAGAACAGGAGTACACCTTTAGAGTTTCTTTCTTTCTTTCTTTTTTTTTTTTGTTCCTCTGTCACAGGAGTGATTTAAGGCTTTCTTCATATGGCTATTGCATCTATATTTGTGAATATTTTGAATACTATGTTTCCTTCCATAATAGTTTCTTACTGTTGATTGTTCACACATAGAAAAGCTTAATAGTTTTGTGTATTGATTTCATAGCCAATCCATTTACTGAGTTCTTATATTATTTCTATCAGTTTATGGAGGATTCTTATGTGTTTTCCAAGTTTCCAAGTATCATGTACAGATAATACATATCATCTGATTTATAAAGTCAGAATTTTGATATGGAATGTATTTTATTGTAAAATGTGTCCTTTCTAATTTATGCTTTTAAAAAGGATCACTTTTATGAGGTAAATTTACATACAATTAAATTTACCAACTTTCAGTTTGTGATTCTGTGTTTTGACAAACATATACAGTTGTGTTACAACCACCACAGTCATAATATAGAACACATCGGTCACTCCAGAAAGTTCCTTAACTCTTGTTTACAGTCAATTGCCTCTTTCCATTCCCGTCCCTAGCGACCACTAACTGGCTTTTTGTCAATGTAGTTTTGCCCTTCCTAGAATTCTGTATAAATGAGATCAAATAGTATGTAGTCTGTTTTGTCTGGCTTTTTTCACTTGGCATTCAATAATTTGTTTACGTTAATTATTGGACAGATATTTGGATTCTTTGGAAAGTTTTGGCTATTAGTGAATAAAGCGACTATGAATGTTCAGTTGCAGGTCTTCCTCTGGGCATATGTTATCATTTCTCCTGGGTAAATACCGAGGAGTGATATTACTGAGTTGTATGGTCAAGATTATGTTTAACTAAATAAGAAACTGCCAAACTGTTTGTGCGTGTGTGTGTGTGGTTGTACCATTTTGTATTCCCACAAGGAATGTATGAATAATTCCACATTCTTGCCAGCATTTGTACTGTCAGTTTTAAAAATTCTAGTAACTCATGGGTTTACAGAAAAACCATACATAAAATACAGAGTTCCCATATAAAATCTTATTATTAATACCTTGCATGAGTGTGGTACATTTTCTGTAATTAATGAAAGGGCATTTTTATAATTGTATTATAAACTGTAGTCCATGGTTTAACTAAGGGTTCACTGTTTCAGTGGTAGAGTCCCATGAATTAAAAAAAAATGTTCCTCTAGTAACATTTATACAACCTAAAATTTCCTCTTTTAACCACATTTACGTGTATAATTGTGTCCTGTTAACTACATTCACAATGTTGTGCTCCCATCACCAACATCGTTTACCAAAACTTTTCCATCACCCCAAATAGAAACTCTGTACAATTTAAGCAGTGACTCCATATTTCCTAACTCCACCCTCCCCTTTGGTAACCTATATTCTAGATAATTATTCTATGAGTTTGCTTATTCTAATTTCATATCAGTGAGATCATACAATACAATACTTTGTCCTTTCGTGTCTGGCTTATTTTACTCAACATGATGTCTTCAGTGTTCATCCATTTTGTCACATGTATCAGAACTTCATTCAATTTTACAGCTAAATATTATTCCAAAGTGTCTATATACCATATTATGTTTATTCATCAGTTGACGAACAGTTGGATTGGTTTCTTCTTTTGGCAGTCATGAATAATGCTGCTATGAACATTCATGTACAAATATCTGTTTGAGTCCCTGATTTCAATTCTTTTGGGTATATACCTGGAAGTGAGAGTGTTGGTTTATAGTAATTCTATCTTTAACTTTCTGAGGGACCACAACACTGTTTTTCACAGTGGCTGAACCATTTTACACTCCCACCAATAATGAATGAGTGTTCTTATTTCTCTACATCCTCTCCAACACTTCAAATTTTCCATTTTTTAAAAAATAGTAGCCATTCTAGTGGTTGTGAAATGGTATCCCATTGTGGTTTTGGTTTGCATTCCCTAATGGCTAATGATGATGAGCATTTTTTCATGTGATTTTCGGCCATTTGTATATCTTCTTTTGGAGAAATGTCTGTTCAAGATTTTTGCCCATTTTTAAATTGGGATTTTTTTTTTTTTGACTTGTAGGATTTCTTTATATATTCTGGATTTTAAACCATTACTGGTTATGTGGTTTCCAATATTTTTTTCCCTTTTGTAGGTTGTGGTTTTACTTTCATTATACAGTCCTTTGAGACATGAAACTTTTTAACTTTCATGAGATTCCATTTATTCATTTGTTTCTTTTGTTGCTTGTACTTTGGGTATAAAGTATAAAAAACCATTGCTTAACACAAGGTCCTGAAGATGCTTCCCTACATTTTCTTCTATGAGTTTTAAAGTTTTGGTTCATATATTTAGATCTTGGATCCATTTTGAGTTGATTTTTATATATGGTCTGAGGTAGGGATTCACCTTCATTCTTTTCCATGTAGTAAAGCAGTTTTTCTGGTACTGTTTGTTGAGGAGACTATTCTTTGCCAATTGAGTGTCATTCACCCCCTTGTCAAAAATCTGTTGGCCATAAACATGAGGTTTGATTTCTGAACTCTTAGTTCAATTCTATTAGTATGTATGTCTGTCCTTGTGCCAGTACCATGCAGCTTTGATTACTGTGGCTTTGTAATAAGTTTTATGATTGGGAAGTATGAGTCCTTCAACTTACTTCTTTTTCAAGATGGCTTTGGTGTTTGGGACCCCTTACTCTTCCATATACATTTGATAATTGGTTTTTCCATTTCTGCAAACAAGGCCTTTGGAATTTTGATTGAGATTGTGTTGAATCTGCAAATCACTTTGGGTAGAATTGACATCGTAACAATATTTACTCTTCTAATCCATGAACATGGAATGTCCTTCCATTCATTTGTCTTTTTTTTTCTGTAAAATTAGTAAGTTTATTGGTTAAAAAAAAAAAAACCTGTGTTTGAAAAGTACCTTCAGGAAGCAGATGTGGCTCAGGCAACTGAGTTCCTGCCTACTACATGGAGATCTGGGTTCGGTTCCCAGTACCTTCTGGAGAAGACATGCAAGACAGTGAGCTGATGTGAGGGGCTGGCATGGCAAGCTGATGAAGCAAGATGATGCAACCAAGAGACATAACAAGGAAACACAATGAGATGCAACAAAGCAGAGAGTGGAGCTGGCTTGGGTGATTAAGCATCTCCCTCCTGCATGGGAGGTCCTGGGTTTGGTTTCCAGTGCCTCCCAAAAAGAGAAGACCAGCACACAAAAAACAGATACAACGAATGCAAACTAGGAGGGGATGGGGAGAAATAAATAAATAAAATAAATCTTTGAAAAAAAAAATCTTCCTTCCAGGATTTTCAAATGATTTGCATGCTTCTATTTATTCATCCGCATAGTAGAAACACTGGAAGTGACAAAACAGAAGAATGAATGACTTTTTATACATTTAACACCACAACATAACCAGTGCAACCAGTCCCTCATTATGTTGGTTCTAAGAGCAGAGGAGGAATGCTTCATAGTTTACTGTGAACAAGTCCTTTACATCCTTGGTTAGATTTATTCCTAGATAAATGATTCTTTTAGTTGCTTGTAAATGAAAATTTTTTTTCCTGATTTCTTCCTCTAACTGTTCATTACTAGTGTATAGAAACTCTATTGGTTTTTGGGTGTTAATCTTGTACCCTGCCACTTTGCTGAATTCATTTATTAGCTCTAAGAGTTTTATTGTGGATTTTTCATGATCTTCTGTATAAAAGATCATGCCATCTGCAAATAGAGAAAGTTTTACTTCTTCCTTTCCAATTTGGATCACTTTTTTAAAATTTTTCAATTGGAACTTCCTTTCTAAGTGATGAAGACATGCACTTGGGGGCGGGGTTCTCATTTGTGTTTTGAAATCCCAAATTGATGAGCAAGATAAACTGTTATTGCTGGCACTAGCTCTACCCCAAGTGGCACAGTCTGACTCTACTCTGAGTCCTTGGTAGGTCTGCCCAACCCTTCCTAAGCCCCATCTTTCGCCTTTCCATTGCCTTGGGACAGCCCTTGTTGACATGCCAATCACAATGGGAAGGGGGACAGGTGGGAGGTCACAGTATACGGGATTCAAGGTCACAGTGGGCAGAGCAAGGGGGATCATAGTGCAATGTAAGTTAGGTCGTTCTCTCTGCTCAAGTCCAGCTGTGTGCCATGGCAGCACGACCCATAGCTGACGTCCCAGAAGGCGGGGACAGCGGCATCCTCTGTGACCCTTCAGGACCCAAGGGCTGTCTGATCACATTATTGGGCTGCCTGCTGTCTTCCTGGTGGGAAATCCTGGTTGGCCTGTTCAGGATGGGTTTCTCCTGCCCCTCCTCAGGGCTAGCACCGCCCAGGATGCGCTTCCAGGCCTTCAACTCCGCCTCTGGCGGTGTTAGGGCCTTGACAGGAAGAGCCAGCCTGCTGGGGGGCTTCAGGTTTTTTTCCAACCGTCCATTTCCCCACTGTTTGCAGCCTTCTCCCAGATCTCAGCGACCCCCTCATCTTCCATCTTACCAGCAGCTTTCCCTCCTGCCCCACCCCGTCCCCGCCTGTGCCTTGAGGAGCACCTCCCTGGATACCTTTCCTTTCTTGTTATTGCCTCATTGCTCTGGCAGGAACTTTCCGTACAATGCTTAACAGTGGTAACCAGTGGGCATCCTTACCTTGTTTCTCATCTTAGAGGGAAATCTTTCAGTCTTTCACCATTAAGTATGATGTTAGCTGTGGGTTTTTCATATGTGCCCCTTATCATATTGAGGAGATTTCCCTCTATCCCTAATTTTCTATGTTTTTATCAAGAAGGGGTACAGAATTTTATCAAATGCATTTTCCAGATTAATTGAGATGAACATGTGTTTTGTTTCCTTCAATTCTGTTAACATGGTATATTGCATTAATTGATTTTCTTATGCTAAACCATCCAAATAATTTATTTTCTTATGCTGAACCATCCTTGCATGCCTGGGATAAATCCCACTTTACTGTGATGTATAGTTCTTTTAATGTGATACTGTATTTGGTTTGCTAATATTTTATTGAGGATTTTTGCACCTATATTTATAAGAGATATTGGTCTGTAATTTTCTTTTCTTACATTCTCAGTGTAGTTTTAATGTATATTTCCATAATGACTAATGATGTTGCACATCTTTGCATGTGCTTACTTACCAATTGTATTAGTCAGCCAAAGGGGTGTTGCAAAATACCAGAAATCTGTTGGCTTTTATAAAGGGTATTTATCTGGGGTAGAAGCTTATAGTTACCAGGCCATAAAGCATAAATTACTTCCCTCACCAAAGTCTGCTGCCATGTGTTGATGCAAAATGGCAGGCCATGTCTGCTAGGGTTCAGTCTTCCTCCTTCTCACAAGTCTCTGTGTTCCCAGCTTCTTCCACTCTCAGCCACAGGCTAGGACAAGTCATGTCTCTCTCCTGGGGCTCGTTTCTCTCCAGGCTCAGCTGCTCTGCTTGCTCCACACAGCCAGCTGTAAACCATTAGGCAAACTGCTCCTCTCTCTTCCTGGGGCCTCTGCCTTGTCTAATGGAGCCTCTTTCTTTTCTCATGTATCTGCTTCTCTGTGTGCTTACTTCCCAGGCTCCAGGATCAAAACTCCAACTAACTCCTCTGTCATGTCATTTTCTGCTACTGATGTGGCCCAGTCAAAGCCTTAATCATAATTTAATCAAGTAAGACTGAAACCTCTGAATCCAATACAATCTAATATACCCAGAGGAACAGACCAATTTACAAACATAATCCAATATCTATTTTTGGAATTCATAAACAATACCAAACTGCTACACCAATTATACATGTTATTTGCTAAAATGTCTGTTTAAACTTTTTTTCTCAATTTTTTATTGATTTGTGTGTCTTATTACATTTTAAGAGTTCTTTATATATTCTGGAAACAAATCCTTTATCAGCTCTATATTTTGCAAATATTTTCTCCCAATCTGTGGCTTGCCATTTTATTTTTTCAACAGTATGCTTTCACAAGCAAATGTTAATTTTTTAAAAATTCCAATATATCAATTCTTTTTGCTTTCATTGTTTAGAAATTTTGCCTAACTTAAGGTAAAATTTTTCTTCTATGCCTTCTTCTAGATGTTTTAAAGTATTAACTCTTACATTTTGGTCTGTGATTCTTTTTAATTTAAATTTTGTGGATGGTGTGAGGTGAGGGTTGATATTTCCTCTTCTTTTTAAAAATTTTTGTACATGAATATCCTACTTTCCAGTACTACTGTCAAAAATAATATTTTTGATTACTTGATTACTGTAGCTTTATACCAAGTCTTGAAGCCAGGGTTTAAGACTTTCAACTTTGTGTTTCTTTTTCAAAAGACTTCCAATCTTTCCTTCCTCCCTCCCTCCCTCCCTCCCTC
>PVKH010012359.1:0-17322 GCA_004027955.1 Chaetophractus vellerosus | reverse complement strand
ATAAATAAAATAAATCTTAAAAATCAACTAAGGGCCTGCTGGATAGCTCAGTGGATAAGAGCACCGGTGTACCACATGGGAGGCCCCGGGTTCAGTTCCCAGTGACCTCTCCGGGCAGGCGGACGGCCTTGAGAAAGGGGAGCCACCATGGGTGGGCAAAGCCACCGTGGGCAAGGCAAAAAAAAAAAAAAAGCTGCCACGGGCAGGGCAAGTCACCCGTGAAACACGGAGCTGCCGCCTAATGACGGAAGTCGAGCAGCTCGCAAAACACGGAACTCTGCTGCCCGCAAAACACGGAGCGGAGCTGCCTGTGAAACAGAATGGAGCCACCCACGAACGGAGTGAGCCACCTGTGCGGAGGGCCCACTCGGTGTGTCGCCACAAAGATAGGGGGAGACAAGAAGCAGACATAGAAAAACACAGAAGAATGGACACACAGCAGGAGCAAGCAGAAAGGGGGGGGGGGTGGGTGGTGGATATGTAACCAGAAAAAAAAAATCAACTAAGGTATAGCAATTAATTTTGTTTTTAAAATTTAATGATATTTATAAGCTAGCAGTTCACTGCTGCTATATACCCATTTACCCAACTGGAGTGTATACATGTGTTCGCCAAAGACACATATAAATGTATCCATCACAGCATCATCTATAAAAACTCCAAACTGGAGACAAGTCAAATGTCTATCAACAGTAGAATAAATAAATAAATTATGATATATTCACACAATTGGAACTCTGTACAACCGTAACCAAACTGTAACTACACACACCAATATGGGCAATTCTCACAAGGCAAGGAATGTTGAGGGGAAGAGGAAGGACCCAACTGAGTGTGTATTGTATGATTCCATTTATATAAAGTTCAAAAAGAGGCTACCCTTTGGGGAGAGTGGAGAAACTTAAAGTGAGAAACCTGTGAGAATCTGGGGTTCTACTCATTTTCTTCTGGATTATTGGTTATATGGGTATGTTCAGTTTGTAAATGGGAAAATTCATTATGCCCTAGCCTTAAGATCTCTGCACTTTTTGATAGATACATTGTACTTCAATAAAATTTCAAATATATAATGATATATAGTACACAATTTTTATGTACACATAAATGTTCTTTTTAAGAAAACTGGCATTCTCTTTCTGCTATATGGAGACCAGTTTCTTAATAAACTAATTGGAGGAATGAAAATTTAAGAAGATTGAAAAACACTGACAGCAATAGTCATGAATTTTTAAGGAAAGCATTAAATAAAAGAAAACAAAATTATAATGTAGAATTAGCTACAAATGAGTATTTATTTAGATTTTAAAAAGAAATCACAAAATATAACAAAATAATCTTATTAACTTCTTGTAACGCTTCTATTAAACTTGTTTTCCTGTGTTATAGCTGCATATTCTTTGATTGCCTTTCCATAGGATATGAGAGAATAGATTTTTTTTTCATCTCATAAAGTCGATCAATTTTTTAAATTAAAAAAATACCAGATTTCATACACAGGCATACTTACTGTTTATTTACTATTGGGTGCATTACTTCAAACTTGGGCTCTACAAATACAGGAATTCTGATAAAATCTATTTCTTATAATTCTCATTAAAAATATTTGGTGCTTTTATAATTATATACCTTGCATTATGAAAAATTACCCCAACAGCAGAGAACTTCCATTTTGGCTAGGACTTTATATGAGCTGAATCTTCTGCTTAAAATTTTACATGTCTGGGAACCAGCTGTGGCTCAATTGGTAGAGCTCTGGTTTATCACATGGGAGGCCTCGGGTTCAGTTCCCGGGGCCTCCTCGAGAAGGCAGGCCGCCTCAAGAAGGCAAGCCGCCGTGAGCTGGCAAAGCCACCGCAAGCGGGCAAGCCACTGCGGGCAAGGCAGGCCGCCGCGGGCAGGGCAGGCCGCCGTGAGCAGGCAAGCTGCCACGCGGTGAGCTGACTCTGTGGGATGCCGCAGCAGGGGGAGACAAGAAGACACAGAAGAACGCAAAAGCAAAAATGAACACAGCAAGAAGCTGCAAGGGAGGAATATATAAATAAATAAATAATAAAATCTTTAAAAAAATGTTTTTTTACATGTCTAACACCTGGGAAGTATTTCCCACAGACTACCTTGTTTCGACTCATTGCCCACATTTTTCCAGAGCCCATGCATGGGAGACATTTATAATGCAAACACCTCTGTTTTAAGATTCTGGTTGAGTCTATCCAACAGGAGCTAAGAGTATTCCTGGTTTTCCTGTGCCAGGACATCTAGCAAGAATTTAAATATTGCTAGAAGTGATAAATATATCCCACTAAGCCCACGGTCACTCTAGCACCATGCCATACAGGAAGTGAGATGGAAAGTAAATGAGGTGGAAAGAGACTCAACCAACTGCTGTTAAAATAGCACACTTTTGAAAATTTTACAAAAACAAATGACCATATAAACAAATGCAAGGTCCTTTTTCAGTGCCTTGAAAGAAGCTTCATTTGCTTCTCTGAAAAATCCACCTCTTTCTCCTTCGCCTCTCTCATTTCATTTCACTTCACCTGAAATTGAGCTCTTCATCTCTAATTACTGTCAAAACACTGCACACACCTATGGTTGGTTCCTTTGTCAGCTGCAATTGTCTTCCCACAGTCAATAGCAATCTGTGTGGCACTATTTAACTTTCTCCTTCAGTGACTTTTTATAGAATTTCATCTGCCTGCCTTATGGAGGGCCCATTTTAGCTGAGTGGACAGCAGCTGGTGAGGTATCTGGGTTTTGTTATCGTCCATTGTTAGGGAATGACCAGCTGAGCACAGTTGGGAGGCACCCATGAAGCTTGATGCAGCAGAACTTGCTAGGCTTCAAGGCCTTAATGGTTTTCTCTTACCATTTGATGTAGATCTGATACCAGTCATAGGGTGGAGCTTCTGGGATACACAGGCAACAGCCATATTTTTAGCCTTCACTCTAATTATACGTTTCTTGATTCATTCATCACTTGTCCAGACAGGAATTGCAGGGACTACTTTTATTTTCTTGTGCTGAATCTTGTCTATTTCACACCTTGATAAAGTACTCAGAGCTTTTATTTCCTTTTGCACTGTAGTGTGGACTTCCTTATCAATAGGATATACATTCATGTTTACAGATTTTGAAAGCACATAGATCAGAATAATAATAAATAGGGAAAAGATTTACCAAATAAATGATTTTTTTTTTTGCCATCTGATGGTATTCTATGCTGAGTATCTTCTTTCTCTTCAGCCTAAAGAGTGGTTCGTTATTCTAAATTCTAAATTTAAAGCTTTTACATACTGTGCTGAAATTCACTTAAATTACCATCCCTGGTTTAAATAGCATGTACTTCTTTTATAGAACATATTACTTCATTCAGAGAGCCTTTAGATTATCAAATAAATTGACATGACCATTAGAATAAGATTTTTACTTCTAATTCTTTCCCTTAATTAGTCTTACTAGCAAGCATTTGTACTATCTCACTTACATCATTTAATTCTTCTTTAAAAAGAAGTTGTGAGGAAAACAATATTATCTTTTTTTTAAGGAAACAGTCTCAGACAAGGCATAAATTTGCCCAAGTTCACACAAGAAATAATTGGTATATCTGAGATTCCAACAAGGGTCTGACACCAAAACTAGTGTTTATAACTACTTTCTATGTTTTCTATGTTTTAGAGTTAGAATGCTGGCCAGAAAAACAACAGCAACAAAATGGCAATAAAGGGATAAAGGATACTTATATTTAATAATCCTCTCAAATCTAGAATGAATCAGAATTATTTTGCTATTTTAATTTATGATAGGCTTGGCTGTGTTGAAAATTTATCATCTCCCAATCATGAAAGCAGCTCCATCTTCATCATTCTAAATATTCCTTGAATTAATATTTGATTTGCGCTACTTTTTGAAGTTAATTTATTTCATTTTGGCTCTTCTACCTGTAATACAGTTTTTCTTACAGTGTGGTTATGTACCTGAGGATCTTCTGTGATGTTAAATGAAGAGTTCTAGAGCCCATCCCAAACCTACAGAATCAAACTCAGTAGGGGTGGTGCCAAGAAATTTGCATTACTAACCAGCATTTAATTGTGATTCTGTAGGGGACCCAAGTTTGCCTTTAGGAGAATTCCCATGCTTTTGCTGTAGTTGATGTTTCCGGGTAGTCATTTATATATTCCTACCTGATCATAATCCAGAATCTCACTGTGACTGGTTCTTAGAGGAAAGACCATGTGGTCATCATTAGGACTGCTCACAATTATTCTGGTTCTTCTCCATCAATAATTTGGGTGGGATTGCATTGCTTTGCCCCACTGGATGCCAAAATGACCCTGCGGTAGCCATTGACCAATGAAAGTGAGTGGAAGTGATGGGCACTTCCTTCCCTGGCCCCAGGAACCATCCACACTCCAGATAGCAGAGGTTTGTCCGCCTGCATTCCTGAGTGAAGATGAGATGGAGCAGAGCCCCCAGTGATCCACAGTGGATAAGAATAAATCTTTGTTATTTTAAACCACTGAGCATTTGCATCTGTTAATGCAGCATAACCTAGCATAACCTGATAGATACAACACATCTATTGTATATAGTGATCTTTTGTCCAGTATCAAAGAATGTCTTGGAATTAGTGCTGTTTACTAATGGAAGAATTTATTTTGTTTCTTCAATATTTATTGTTCTTATAGTATATAATTTCTTTATTATTTTTACCTTTCTCACATTGTTATGACTTCATCCTAACATGAAATAAGTATTTGGTTGCTATTTTTTAAATTTTTAAATCATAATTTTATTGCTTTTATCACTGGTCAACTTAAGAAATGTGAAAAAGTAATGCATGTATTAATTATATAATATATATGAAATTTAGTTATTTGCTGATAGCTGTAATTGTGTCCTTAAAAGTCTTTTGATAGGTTAGGTCACATGTTGTTACTGAAGATACCTTAAATTGTTATTATTTCAATGCTACTTTACTACTTTTCCATTTTTCCACATAAATTTTATTTAAAAAAACTCATTCATGTCGTTGTCTTGTATATTCACTCATTCAACAAATATTAGCTTGTCTATTCTCTACCAGCTATGTTCATTAACTTCATTTGGTTATCTTTAAAATTTTTAACACATATAATTATATCAATATGTGTCAGAAAAAATAGCACTAAAGTGTCAAACCAATGATTTCATAAATGTTATTTTTTTGAATGAGGCTAAATTTATATAAGAGAAGTAAGTCAATTTACAGAAAAAAAATATTCCTGATGGAAAGCAATGTGGATGAAAAAAAAATTAAGTTGGTAGTTTAAAAATTAAGTTGAGTGTGGTAGACAGAACATGTGTTGAAGGTGGCTTGCCGTTCAAATGCCTTGAGTTTGTCAGCAGACACGGGGTTAAGAGCATTGACTTTACACCCTAAATCATGATTTCTGATGGCTTCAAGGCAGAGGCTTTTAAGTACAGTTGGGAATGGATAAATGAAAGAGGCTAGAAAATAAAAAACAGGAGCTCTGTCTGGGGGAAATAAGTATATTGAGATAAATGAACATGAATCTGCCTGGAAGAAATAGGTGGAAAGTCTACAAGATTTTTTAAGCTATTGCATTGTGAAAGACTGCCCTGAAGCAAGCACTACTGAGATCCTTGAGTCTACAAACTGCAGCGCACAAAAGATGTACCCTGGAGGATAATGAACAAGGAAGAAGCTCCCAGAGGGCAAAGCAAGAAGCATAAAGACAATAAAGAGGGTAGTTCCTTCCAGACACCAGAGTAAGGAGCTACCCACTTATCTACTTGGGAAGAAAGTCTTTGCTATCCCAGTGAGCTTTGATAATTGAACAAGTATATGCCCAGGGCTTCCCATTCTCCCTTTTCCAAAATAAGAGTTTTTATTTCTGTTATCCTACTCTGCCATTAAAAAAGTTCATGAGATGATAAACTTTTTTTTTAGGGCATAGGTCACTGGAACACAAGGAACCATAGTTGAACTTAATGGAGAGGACTGTGCTTTACCTAGAGATCCTGGGTGTAGGACTAGATGCAAAGCAGGGGCTTGGGGCTATCTTCCTTGGGAAAAGGTGGCTCTAATCTATTATGTGGGAAGAAGGCTATGCATGCACATTTGGTCTGGCAAAAGGGTATAACCAGCAGGATGCTAGTTACCTTCCATTATTTATTTTCCACGTATTCCCTGGTTATCAGAGCATCTACTTTTAGTCAGTCACAGCTAAACAACTAATATTTCCAATTTCATTTCTAGTTAGGTATAGGGATTACATTAAGTTTTGGCTGCAAGGTACAGGTGGGAATTATATTTTATTTCAAGCAAGCAGTCTGAAAATAGAAGGATGTTCTCATCTTTTCTCCTTTCTTCTACAAACTTCCTGGAATGCAGATGTAAGGTTAAAGTCTGGAAGCTTGCTTGGGCTGTGAAATGAGTTTTAAGACATAAGCCACATTGAGTAGGCAAAAAGACAGATGGAGCCTGGGTCCCTAATAATGTGGTGCTTCTATACCTCTCTGAAAATTCTCCCCCAGATTTATTTTTTATGAATGAGAAATAAACATTTTTCAGATCTTTGTTTCCTTACACTGAAGAACCTCATCTTCCCTGATATTTGCACACTCCCTAATACAGAGCATGATTATATCTGTTGCAAGGAAACTTTTAATTTCCTTGGCTGCTCAATTAAATACCATACTATGGGTTAGCTTAAACAATGGAATTTATTAGCTCACAGTTTTGAGGCCAGGAAAACGTCCAAGTCAAGGTGTCACCAAGATGATGCTTTCTTCCTGAAGACTGTTGCTCTGGGGCTGGCTGCCAGTGATCCTTGATTCTTCTTGGCTCCTCTGTCACATGGTAATGCACATCGTGGCCTCTCTGGCTTTTCTGTTCTCTTACAGGTTCTGTTGACCTTCAGCTTCTAGCTTTCCATGGCTTTCTCACTGTCTGTCTGAATTTCATTCTGCTTATAAAGGACTCCAGTAATAGAATTAAGACCCATCTTGATTGGGTTGGGCCACACTTAACTGAAGTAACCTCATCAATGAGTTCACACCCACAAGAATGGATTAAGTTTAAGAACATGTTTTTCTAGGGTACATCATTCCAAACCACCAGAGAGACCTAATTACTTACAAACCAGGGCTCTTCCACTAACTATCTGTATTAATTTGGACAATTTACTTCATAAATCTGGACTTGTTTCCTCACTTGCAAATAAAGAAGATAAACCAGATGATTTCAGGTCCTATATCTCCAATGTGGATGTGATAATTCAGGTCTCATAGGCTACACGCCGACCAGGAGTGGCTCATGAGCCCCATACCTGTCAGCCAATCTTCTAAAATGATACTCTCTATACTCTAGACCATTTTGCTAGCTTAGCATCTTGTCAGTATAGATGGAGTTTGTGAAGGATTGTCAACTAACTCAGAACCAAGTATCGGGGCCGGTTCGATAGCCCAGTGGATAGGGCACCGGCATACCACATGGGAGGCCCCGGGTTCGGTTCCCAGGGACCTCTCCTAGCGGGCAGACCGCCTTGAGAATGGCAAGCTGCCATGGGCGGGCCAGAGCCGCCGTGGGCAGGGCAAAAAACTGCCACAGACAGGGCAAAAGCCGCCACGGGCAGGGCAGGTAGCCCGCGAATGGAACACAGCCAGCCACCCGCGAACTGAAAGCCAGCCGTGAATGGAAGCAGAAGCCGCCCACAAGCGGGGAAAGCCGCGCCTGCGCAGTGACCAGTCTCGGCGCGTTGCCGCAGCAGGGGGGAAGGGGAGATATGTAATAAAATAAATAAATCTTTAAAAAAAAAAAAAAAAGAACCAAGTATCCATAAGCATTTCATACAGGAACATCAAACTTGCAGATGAGTTCATTTATCTGGGTACTCGTTTACTTCTTGCTATTCAATTTAAAATAAAACTTTGCTGTTTTGTAGCACTCTTCTCATTAGCTGTTGTAGAATTCTGCATTTAGAAAGGGATTTAGAACTCACAGAGTTCAGCCTCTTGGTTTTACATTTGAGGAAAATAAGCTCCGTGAGCATAAATGACTTAACAGTAACCCAGGTAATCTTCGGATTGAACCAAGAGCCCCTATGTGGTGGATTGACTAGTATACACCTGTTAGGACATGTTCTTGGTCTTGATCCATATTCTAGTTTGTATGGTCCCATTTAAATAGGATCTTGAAGTTGTTACTTCAGTTAAGGTATGACCCAACTGGATCAGGTGGGGCTATAACCTGGATTACTGAAATTCTTTATAAGCAAAATGAAATTCAGACATAGAGGGAGAAATCCGTGGGAAGAAGCTGGAAGTCAACAGAACCCAGAAGTGAAAGGAGGTACATTGCCATGTGGCAGAAAAGCCAGGGACCCAAGGATCACTGGCAGCCAGCCCCAGAATACCACAATCTTCAAGAAAAAAATATAGCCTTGCTGATATCTCAAGTTTATACATCTCCTAACCTCAAAACTGTGAGCCAATAATTTCCTGTTGTTTAAGCCAGCACATTGTATGATATTTGTTTTAGAAGACAGGGAACTGACACCCTGACTCTCAATTCATCACTATTTTTCACTAGACTAAACTTCCTAGAAAGGCCATTTCAGGCTCCTTTCCTCTACTTAAACTTTAATCCTAATTCCATAGCATACAATTACACAGCATTTAGCTGAGATCTTTCAGGATATCTGAAAGCTTTGCATTTCTTCTGGTCTTTATCTCAATATCTCTCCAGCATTAAAAAAAAAAATAAAAAGTGTCCTTTCTTCATCTTTTCTCTGCCTGTTCCCTTAGCTTTATCCCTTACCAACTTCTGAAGAAAATTGCTTCTTTATTCTCTTCTTTACAACTATATTCTCTCTCAGCCAGTTCTTTCCTGCTTATAAATATATCTATGTCTTTCCTATCTTCATATACTCTACACTTGAAATGCTTTAAATAGAACTTATTGTACCATCTGGGCTTTCAACGTCTTCTTCATCTTCTGGGCAGCTTTGTTCATAAATGTTCATTCCAGATTTTTTATCACCTCACTCACTACTTTTCCCTTGCTTACATTTTGTTGTTGTTGTTATTCTATGCCTTTGCTCCTTTCTCTTTACCTTGTTTCATATTGCTTTTATGAAATATCTTTGTATCTTCAGTCACTAACATAGGGCCTGTTGAGGGGGTTCTTATTTCAAAAGGTTGTGTACCTGATGTCTCTAGAGCCCTTGGGAGCACTTTTGTTTGAGGCTTTGTTTACTGTGCAGTTAATGAAATCTGCCTGAGACCCATATACGTGTAACCTCTGGAATGACCTCTTGACTCACTTTGAAATATCTTTAGCCATAAAAGTTATTTTTTATTTAATGTTTCCCCTCTTTGGGTCAAAGTCTTTTTCCAAATGCATAACTGGTTAGTGCTTGGTAATAATTCCCTGTGCCAGGGAAGCTGATCCCAGGAGTCATGTCCCACATCTGGGGAAGGTAATGAGTTCATTTGCTGAGTTTGGCTTAGAGCAGGGGTTCTTAACCTTTTTTGTTCCACGGACCCCTTTGTCAGTCAAGTGAAAACCACAGACCCCTTACTAAGTCCACACTTTACTATGTATTATTTAATAAATATATCACACCCACACCAATGTGTTCCCACAAGAATAATGGTTTTTGAATTTAAATTCAAGCTCATGAACCCCTAGTTAAGGACCCTTGGCTTAGAGAGAGGTCTAATTTGAGGAGGTTTTCAGGTGATAATTCTTGGGCATTAATTATAATTAGGCAGTTTCATTTTTACAGGAATAAGGTTCATCACTACAAGCATTAAGATCGAGGGCTTGGTGTATTAGCCTGTTTTCTTTTATTAGGCATGGCTTATATATTCCAGAGATTTTTGCCATTTCACTTGAGAAAATAGCAGGACTTTCCCAGGATGGAAGTTTCATATTTTGTTAGCTGATGTTATCAAGAAAACATATCTATGACAACACGAATACATTCAGATCCCACGGATGTATGCTTTAGGTGCATTTTCCCCATATATCACCCCACTGTCAATACTCTGTACTGGTGATGTTTAAGTCAACTGATTATAGATGTTAATCACAACTACTACATACCTCTATAGTCACACCTAGGTCAGTGTTTGATCAATTGGAAACAGTAAGCTAGCCAAGGTGATATAAAAAATTTAAGCATTACAGAGTCCAATGGGAAAACTGAGTTCAATATATAGACTTTTGCTTCAGCAATTATTTTTCTTAATATCAAAGTTTCTCCATATACTGAGGTGTTCCTGTGAAGATCAAAATATGCTTCAAGACACAGCCTTTGAGGTAGGTATTCCTGGGTGATATCCTCTAATTCTTATTTAGTGGTTTCCAGCCCTGCACCTTTAAGTTTCCAATAAAGAATAGTTTGAGCAATTTTTTAGTCATCACTCATGTATGGGACCTCATGTTAATTTTTTGTAAATCTATATAGCATCTTTTTATTTTAGTTTTGAAGCCTTTCAATCAATAAATCCCTCTTCTTTCAATGGGTTAAGGTTCTACATGTTTCTTAAGCACAAATTAATCTATTTTCATTAGCAGTTCATGAATCTGGTAAAAGAACTACCAAAAATTTAAGCCTCCTTAATTTGGATGACATGTATACTGAAAATGGAAAACAGTAAATTCGGTGTGTTTGGAAGTGGTTTTATCAAGAATTTCCTTACTCCTTTGGCTTTTAAAACAATTCACGGTCATATAAGAGTCAGAGCTTTCTCTGGAAGCAGAAGGAAAAAAAGACCTTTCTCTAGAAATGCCGATCAGTAAATATTTTGATCAGTCTTTTGTTTCCTTTCCTGTTTATAAACCTAAATGGCAAGATTAAGCACTGGATGGATATTTTCTAAATGTGCACTGTTAGGGCACTAGTAGTTACAGTGATTTCAGGATGAACTTTAGTTCTCAATTTGCAAGGCACTAGTGTAGAAACAGAGCTTTTGAAGAAATGTTACAGGATATCAAAATATGATTCTTCCTACCTGGAAGTTTAGGCCAAGCTCTGAAAGCCAAGAATAACAAGTGCCAAGTACTCATATGAGAAAAGTAAGGTAGACCATGCAGGATTTAAAAAGGAACTGGCAAAAAACAGTTCTGCCAATATTGTCCCAGACTATATCAAAGAAGGCTAAAATTTCAGCAGGAGATAAGTGATTATAGAGTGAGTGGTTATTTTTAAAAAAGTTATTTCTGGGTTTCTCTGAATCCAGCTCCTTAAAAGGCCAAGAGAAGCAAACCTCAAGAATACCACTCAATTGCTTGATCTGTGTGCTCTGAAATTAAGGAAAACATAGAGACTAGACTAGAACCTGGCTCATATCTAGAAAATCCAGGTACTGGTAAGTTTTGCCTATAGCCAAGAGAAGAGAGAGAATTTGAGTGATAGCAAGAAATACCTCCTTGTGTGGTAGAGCAAAGGTATGTCTTTTCTATGGATCAGTGTTGGACCCAAAGTAGGCAAACTGTTGTGAGCCCCCTTGGCAGAATCTTCCAAAAAGACCACCTGGGGGACTTAGCAGCAGCAGAAAGAGGATGGATTGCCAAAAGCCAGAGGCTTGGGGACAATCATATCTAACTGAATAGAAGAAATATCACTAGTATTAGGCAATAGCAGTTGGGCATCCCAGCAAGTGGGTCTCTTAGAGACCCAGGGGCTCACACAGGCATCCCATCAAAGAAACATCATCTAATTACAATTGAACTAGTCTAATAAGAACTAGGCTACTTTCTTACATCTCCTCCTTCCATCTGCTCCAACTCTAGAAGATCTCTAGTTAGGAGACAAGAGTAGAAGATTAAGTAGGGAAATAATTAAGAAGCCTATCATTCCCCTCTCTGCAGCCTGGGAAAGGTCTGCTCTAGGGAAAGGGGAAAGACTTAAAATACATAAGAATGAGAAATGTAAGTTTTGATTGTAGCTTAACATAATAAAAAGATAGTGTATTTTCATACCTGAGAGTGTCTTAAAAATATGTGGCACCTTCTGAAGGTTTCATCCAGGAGTGAGAAGGAATGAACTAATAGAATGAGTTTAATGGGCAATATTGAGAAACAATATAGTTGCCTTTTGTTTGAACCCTACTGAGTGCAGCTCAATAAATCAGTTAAAAATCATATGGATTTAGATAGAAGAGAACTGAAAAAACTTTGGTTATCAAAAAATCAGTCTCTTAAACATTGCAATATTCCTTATCACAAAGACCTCAAGAGGAGATGAAGAAAATTAACTTTAGGAAAGCCTCTTTGAGCTTTAGAAACTTATATAAACTATTCTACCAGAACATTGGAGTTGAAAAGTGTCATTAGAGTTTGGATATATAATTTTGTGTTTGATGTTAACTATAAGAATAATGGTTATCAGGAGGCAGATGTGGCTCAAGAGATTGGGTGCCGTCTCCCACATGGGAGGTTCCCAGTTACGTCCTGGTGCCTCCTAGAGAAGACGAGCAGAGACAGCTAGTGCAAGCAACAAGCAGACAGATGAGGGAGCCATCTCAGGGAGGGGGGAATAAAATAAATAAGTCTTAAAGAAAAAAATGAATAGTGGTTATCAAATGATCAATATTTCTCATTCTGAATATAGTCCAGAAATATTCAAGTGTGAAACCAAAAGCATAGGGAGTAGAGCTAAGTGTTTATATTAGCTTTCTACTGCTACAGTAACAAACTAGCATTAATTTATCAGCTTAAACAGTATGAATTTATTATCTCATAGTTCTGTAGGTCAGAAGTCTTATGGGCTCACTTGGTTCCTCTGCTGTGGTTTTAAAAGTTTGAAATCAGGGTGTCAGCAAGATTGTGTTCCCTTCTGGAGACTCTAGGGGACAATCCTTTCCATGCTCAATTACATAGTTGGGATAATTCAGTTCCTTGCAGTTACAGAAATGATGTGCCTGTTTTCCTACTGGCTGTCAGCCAAGGATCACTCCCTACTTCTAGGGGACACCTCATTCCTGGCTCATAGCCCCCTTCCTCCATCTCCAAAGCCAGCAACATGGGATGAGTCCTTCTTATGCTTCAAATCTCTCCAGTATGTTCTATCATTGCATCTGTCTGAATGCAGCCAGGAAATGTTCTCATCTTTTAAGGACTAAAGTTATTAGATTGAGTTGACATGGATAATGCAGAACAATGTCCCTCTTCTCAAGTGCCCCTTAATGACATCTGCAAAATTCCTTTTGCTCTTAAAGCTAACATATTCACAGGTTCTGGAGATTAGGATGAGGACATATTTGGAGGACCATTATTTTGCTCACCTCGATGTTAATGCCTAAAAGCCTCTATTTTCATGATGAAGTAAGAGATTATGTCATTAGGTGAGAGTGAAGTTGGCAGCGGCAGGATTGAAGGACTGAAGAAAAGAATAAGAATCAGAATAGGTATAGTGAAGAGTAGAGTAAAAGTAAATTGAGAATGATTTTCATGAACAACCACCACCCTTTGGTTGGATAAGGGATTGAGAGAGAGTTAGGCACCATCTTGTAGCAAACCATGTATAACGAGGAGTCATGTAATTGTTACACTTGCTGATCTGAAAAAGCATCATTAAATTAAAAATATATAGATACTTGCTCTTCTTTGTGAATTCACTTGTGTATGGAATAGTTACATCTCAATTTTTAAATTTATTTATTATACATCCCCCCCTTTTTTCGCTTGTTCTTGCTGTGTTCATTTTTTTTTTTCTCTGCATTCCTCTGTGTCTGCTTGTCTCTCCCTGCTGGGGCAACCTGCCGAGTCAGCTCACTGGCGCAGTGGACCGCCTGCTCGTGGGGGCTTGCCCTTGCTCGCAGGGGCTTGCCTTTGCCCGCGGGGGCTTGCCTTTTTGCCCACCTGTGGGGGCTTGCCTTTGCCCGCAGCAGCGTGCCCCACCCATGGCGGCGTGCCCCGCCCGCATTGGCTTGCCTTCTCAAGGCAGTCCACCCTTTCAAGGAGGCCCGGAGACTGAACCCAAGGCCTCCCATGTGGTAAACCAGCACCCTACCAACTGGGCTATACAGCTGGCCCCCATTTTTTTTTTTTTTTGGAGGTACCAGGGCTGGAGATTGAACCCAGGACCTTGTAAGTGGGAAGCCGGTGCTCAACCACTGAGCCACATGGCCTCCCACCCCCCGAGTTGGTTTCCCTACTTGTTTGCTTGTTGTTTGTTTGTTGTTTGTTGTTTGTTTTTGCTTTTAGGAGGCACCAGAAACTGAACCTGGGACCTCCCTTGTGGGAAGCAGGGGCTCAACTGCTTGAGCCACATCCACTCCTGGGCCTTTTTTATATATCAAGAAGTAGGGAATGCAAGGCTGGTGAGGTGGTTAAACTATGTCAGCAAAGACCCATCTTTGGCATGTTAGCTTTTGTCTGTACCTTTGCTGCCTCACAGTTACAATGTGGTTACAGTGCTTCGAGATTTTATATCTACTCTTCAGGCAGAAGAAGAGAGGAACACAAATACCGCCCAGGATCATATTGAGTGAGTCTGACTTTTTTTTTTTTTCAATCAGGAAAGCAAAATTTCCCAGAAGCCTCTACCTGTCAGCTTTCCTTAACATGATCTTGGTCAGACCTGAGTCACAGGACCACCCAGAGGTCAATCATTGCCCAAGGGGGGCTGGCATTACTGCAATTAGTTCAGATTGTTTATAATTCATTCTCCAGAACTTGCGTCATAATCTACTCTTTGGGACATGGAGTAATTTCCACTGATATATGAACATACCAGGGTTTTATTAGATGGGAAGAGAGGAAAGGAATGGAAGTGTGGAGACAGTGGATGGTTTCTGTCATAATTAGCCACAGGGCCTTTGCCAGTCTTTGGAGATGAAATCCCACACTTTTCAAAATGTAATATATCAGTTTGTCACCATCTCTTGAAAAAAATCAACCTGGTAAAATATGGTTCTAATTTGTAAAACATTTAAGTAATTATAAGATATACAGAGAGGTTCTTGTGTATTGTTAGCATGCTTTTCAGATGTGAAAATAAAACAGGAACACACAGAATCCTATTTTATTGAAGATGGGCTGAAAAGTATTAAATTAATCCCAGTTTGGGATTATAAACTCTTAAATTTGGAAGGAGGAAAATTTTCTGTTGTATGGGAGAGATGAAATCCAATCTAAGAACATTAAGGAGAGAAGGAGACTGTTTCTTTTCATGATCAGGGAAAAGCCTAAATTACATAAGATGCAAATCCAACAACTGTTCATCCTGTGACCTTATAGAGATCATTTGGTCCTGCTCCCTCACTGCAGATATGAAAGAACTGAGTCCCACAGAGAGAAGTTTAGGTGTGTTTCCAGAGATTGCACAATTGTTAGAGGAGGAAGGCCTAGTTCTCAGACCTCCTGACCTCAAGTCTAGTGTTCTTTTATCCCTACCCTTCTGAGGCTGGGGCAGTCCAACAATCTGGAAAAAGGAATATCTACTGAGTAGTCTTCATTCCTGCTGAAAAAAGAAAGAGAAATTCTCTAGAGAGTCCAAACTTCCAGCTAAGAAGAAAGAACTAGAACTGAAGGATTCTAATATCACAAATCAAGAGAGAGATAATATGTCCCTGAATATTTGGTTTATGTAACCAGCTAGCCTATTAAAACCTTAAGCTTTAAAACTCTGAGCTTGAGCTTTTCTTCCCTCTTCCAATCTCTCTCTCTCTCTCTCTCCTTCCTCTCTCCCCTCTGTCTCTCTATCTCTTTCTTTCTTCCTACATATATTTTTTCAGTATTTCTTTCCTATCTGGCACAATAGAGTATAAAGTGAAGTCCTATCTTCTGTGCAAACTAGGTTTTCAAATGTGCTTCTAGATTTTACATATGATAACAAAGAATCAAAATTACTGTTCACAATCTACTTAGAATGTCTTCCAAAAAATAGACTGCAAATTAGTTTTTCTTCCAAAGTTGGAATGGATTTCTGATTCTTAGACTAGCATTAGATGAAGCAGTTGGCATTTATTTACAGGCCATGATTGTTGACAAATGTCTACCTTTAAATGCTCATATCACACTTGTTGTGAGACACTCACAGTGGGACAGATAGAAGTCAAGGCAGAGTTCAAGGATTAAATGGGTCAAATCATTATTTATTAATTTTTCTTTCTTTTTAAAAATTTTTAGTAGAATATGCATAAGTTAAATGTGTTTATATAGCAAATTCACTAAACATAAAACAATGTGTATATGACTATGTAAGTATAGAATCACAATTCAATAGCTTGTAAGTTGTTAAAAATGAACACTGATTTTGATTTGAAGCAAGAAAGGACAATAAGCAACTTCACAAATCAAGGATTGGTTAGAAGTCTATGGTAAAAGATAATCATTTATTAGGAGAAGGAGACCACTATTTGTGGAGCACTTTCCACCTTATGTCTTTTAATCTTCTAAAGAATCTTGAGGGAGTGGATGTGGCTCAAGCAGTTGAGCACCCACCTCCCACATGGGAGGTCCCAGGTTCAGTTCCTGGTGCTTCCTAAAGAAAAAGCAAACAGACAATGAGCAAACAATGAACAAAAACAACAAGCAAACAGACAAGGGAGCCATCTCAGGGAGGGGGGAAAAAAGAATCTTATGAGGTAACATTTATTAGCCCCAGTTAACAAGAATGGAAACAATTCAAGAATTTGTCCAAGATTGTACTACTTGTAAGTCATAGAGCCGTGATTTGAACCCAGTTTTGTATGATTCTGAAGTCTGTGTTTACACCATAAAAGAATCCTTTTCCCCAACAAAACATCACAGCTTAAGAGCCTCTGTATGAAATTCCTTTCTTTATGTAGAGGATGGGAGAAATATCCATTCCTCATCTCCAAATGAAGGTCTCGTGAGAAACGCATATGTTTTAACTTAGGAACTACTCTGAGCATGTCTTCTTATTCTAGCATTCCTGTTTGAACAGTTGTACCCATCTCTAACAAAGTCAAGAATTTTGTGTCCAGATTTCACTCCTGATTTTATGTAACTTTTTCTTTCATTCTGTGATTGTCCCATTTTCATATGCAATTATTTTCTGTTTGTTTATTATCATTACAAGGTAATCACTTTAAATCTTTCCTATAATGAGGCATGGTCTAAAGAATAAATAAAACTGCAAATATGAAATCATTCACAGACAGAGCATGACTTTAAGAATGAGAGATTACCTTAAAATAATAAGAGAATACATTAAATAAATGTATTTAACAACATAATAAAACTTGCTATTTCTTCATTGTTGTTTATAATAACCTGTTATATGTAAAGAAAGGGAGAACTACATAGGAAGGAAGGATTTTTTCTTTTAAAGGAAAGGTCTT
>PVKH010012358.1:0-17321 GCA_004027955.1 Chaetophractus vellerosus | reverse complement strand
TCCCCGGGAACCGAACCCAGGGCCTCCCATGTGGTACACCGGGGAGCTCTTTATCCAATGAGCTATCTAGCCGGGCCCCTATAAATGTCTTGATATTTTAATTTTTAAAAAAACATTTGTCAAAGTTAAAATTTTGGATTAAAAAAACCATTATCTCTGTTAAGAGTTTAACTCTTAAAGTCTTTTGAGAAGAAGGCATTCTATTAACCATAATTTTTATCTTTAGTCCAGATGTAAATAGGTAAAATGTGTCAACTCTGAGTAAATAAAATATATCATTTTAAGGGTTTCAAAATGTCCAAGGATAAGTGAAATGATGTACTTTATATTTCTTATAATGATTAAGGAAGCATTCAAACATTAATCACTTAAAGAATAGGTAGAGACTATGTACTTTTGAACATCTTGATTTTCTAAGATGAAATTTTTAAAGATCTATTTTGGGCTCAAGTTATAATTTCTACTGGAACATGAAAAATTTTATCAGTCTTTTTGTATGCAAATGTGTCATTCATACTTACATCCTATCTGGACTCTTAAACTTTCTGACTAGGTAGGCCATTTGTGAGCTTATTTCCCTGAGGCCTCTTGACCAGAAACCTGGATAGGGGCTCTGATTAAAATAAAATGTCCTGGAATATGCTAGATCACCTTTTAGTTTGTTTTAATTAGGTATAATCTCCTCTTCTCAGAGTTGGCTCAGAGTAGACTGGCCCTGAGAATAGAGTTTTTGAGACTAAATCCTTCTTCTGCTAGATTCATTTTATACCTGTTCAGAATGTCGGGAAACACATTAAGAAATTTTCATTCAGTTTCAAAAGGCTATTTGGTAACTTTATGCTTTTTAAATTTTGGCACAGTGATTTTTATTAGTAGTACATATATGATACTAACTGCTCTTTTCTTCTTAGATCCATGTTCACTAGCGGCCTTACAGAAAGTACTCAGAAAGAAATTCGAATAGTTGGTGTTGAAGCTGAATCGATGGATTTAGTGTTGAACTATGCCTATACCTCCAGGGTTATTCTAACAGAGGCCAACGTTCAAGCCTTGTTCACTGCAGCTAGCATCTTCCAGATTCCTTCCATTCAAGACCAATGTGCTAAGTATATGATCAGTCATTTGGACCCACAAAACTCTATTGGGGTTTTCATCTTTGCTGATCATTATGGTCATCAGGAACTTGGAGATCGATCAAAAGAATACATTCGAAAAAAGTTTCTGTGTGTCACCAAAGAACAAGAGTTTCTCCAGTTGACAAAAGACCAACTTATAAGTATACTAGATAGTGATGATTTAAATGTAGACCGAGAAGAGCATGTTTATGAAAGCATTATAAGGTGGTTTGAGCATGAACAGAATGAAAGAGAAGTGCATCTTCCAGAAATTTTTGCCAAATGCATACGTTTTCCTCTGATGGAAGATACTTTTATAGAAAAGATTCCACCTCAGTTTGCACAGGCTATAGCCAAAAGCTGTGTAGAAAGAGGACCATCCAATACCAATGGCTGCACACAGAGGTTAGGAATGACTGCTTCTGAAATGATCATATGTTTTGATGCTGCCCACAAACACTCAGGAAAGAAGCAAACAGTGCCTTGTCTAGATATAGTCACAGGAAGAGTGTTTAAACTATGCAAACCACCAAATGACCTGAGAGAAGTTGGGATTCTTATATCACCAGATAATGACATTTATATCGCAGGTGGGTACAGACCAAGCAGCAGTGAGGTCTCCATAGATCATAAGGCAGAAAATGATTTCTGGATGTATGACCATTCCACCAATAGATGGCTATCCAAACCATCCTTGCTTCGAGCTAGAATAGGCTGCAAACTGGTGTACTGCTGTGGTAAAATGTATGCAATTGGAGGTCGTGTTTATGAAGGTGATGGGAGAAACTCACTGAAATCTGTGGAGTGCTACGACAGTAGAGAGAATTGTTGGACGACTGTTTGCGCGATGCCTGTTGCAATGGAGTTTCATAATGCTGTGGAGTACAAAGAGAAGATCTATGTTTTACAGGGTAGGTGCCTAAGTGATTTAGTTCTTCATGGAAGGTGACACATCAAGTTGTGGTTTACTTAAGTATGCTGAAAAAACTGTTTGATTCTGTTAATTGAGGAGCCTCTGGCTTCTGTATCATAAACTATTTTTAACAATTCTGTTCTTTAAAGGATCTATAAAGAAAGAAACTTTTGAATTAAAAAAGGCAGGTCCTTTCAAGTTACTAAAATGATCCTACAAGTTTTTGTGTTCTTATTGTGTTTTGATAAATGGAATAATTATTTTGAAAACTTTCATCAACAAATAATAGTTGAGTGCTTTTGGAGACCCACTATTGCAGAGCACTTTTTAGGGCTTGAAACAAGAATGTAAGTCTGAGGTATGACTTTTTTTGTTCTTCTCTAATAAATAATCAGGAATGTTGTAGCAACTACCTTTCTTTATGGAACTTGCTAGATTAGTTTAAAAGAGAAAAAAAGACCAAAGTTATAGCATTCAAATACCAAAGAATTTTATCTAAGCATTGTGATTGCAAAGGTTTTGAAACTTAATTGCAAAGACTGAAATTTACTGTCTTCAGATTTTATTTCCACTGCAATTTTCATTGCCTTCCATAATATCTTGTTTTGAATTTTTTTTTCCAGTACTTTTACCACTATAAGTAAAAGGGGACTCTCTCCTGTACTTAGTGGGTTTTGTTTTTTTGTTAATATATTTTTAAACTATCTAGCAAAGATGATGGTGTAGCAGTGCAGAGAGTAGTTGGGTACAGACTCAGTAAGACATTTAACCCAATGTTCTGATTTGTGGTAGCTAATGTTCTCCCAGTGTTTGGTTTCTTATACATTTTTGCTGCTTGAATATTAAATGCAACATAGATATACCAACATCCTTATTTCCTCTTTCTTAATTGGTTATATATAAATGTTTTTTTCACTCCATTTTAGTAAAACAAGAAAAATCAGCTTTCTTGAAGATATAATTTTCTACCTCTTATCCCATTGTTTTTAGTTTTTAAAAATTGTTCTTTTCTCTAATCCTTTACTTGACTTAAAATTTCCTAGAAATGCCTGAAGTCATTTGTTTTCAGTTCAATATAAAATTAATTCTCCAGAAGGAGGTATACTCTCTAGAGACTTATTTTAATTAAATAGAGGAATGGGCATGATTTGGGTTTGTTGGTCTTGCTGAAAAAACGGAATGTAAGAATGGATGTATAACCTACGCAAAATGTGCTGTTAGTAGATAGAGGTAGAATTAATTATAAAACTCATAGTTGGAAGGTAAAGGGTTGTGTATTAATATAAGTATTAAAGCAAAATAGCTCTCAATTAATAGAACTTCAGGGTTGGAATGAGCATTGTTTAGTCTGAGGTTATATTTTATATAAGAGGCATATGAGGCACTAAGGCTTTCTCAATTACCCATTGGTTTTATTTTATTAAAGAGGACTTTAGATTTAAAAAATCAACTTAAAAAAAAAATTATAGTAGCTTTATTCACCATTGCCAAACATGGCCATACCATCTTTCAATAGGAAAATGTATAACAAAATTGTGCTCCATGCAAACCTGGAAGAAAAATCAACTTTTGTGTGTGTGTGTGTGTGTGCTTTTGCCTTTCTGTAAGATATAGAGGGTTAGTACACTTGAGAAAGTTTTAATTCCTGTCTTTATTAGGAATCCTGTTATAAGTTAGTCAGTAAGGGCAGGTGATGTGCCTGCCAGTGAGCTGGGGCCTCAAAAGTCTATTTTAAGTAAAATTGAAGTTTTACTATCTGTGGTTATTGAGGTATCATTGGGTCATAACGGGTTCAAATTTTTTTATGACTTGGATTTTATACAAATGTTATAATTAGCAAAACTCTTGTATTCTTCACTAGATTAATTCTTTCAGATATTTTCATATTGGCAGTCTGATTCAGCACATTCTTTTGTTGTCAAAAATAGAATAGAGGGAACCAGCTGTGGCTCAATTGGTAGGGCTCTGGTTTACCACATGGGAGGCCCCCGGTTCGGTTCCCGGGGCCTCCTGGAGAAGGGAAACCGCTGCGAGCAGGCAAGGTGCCACGCGGTGAGCTGACTCAGCGGGATGCCACAGCAGGGGGAGACAAGCAGACACAGAAAAATGCAAAAAGCGAAATGAACAGAGCAAGCACAAGCAGCAAGCGGGGGGATATATAAATAAATAAAAATAAATCTTAAAAAAAAATAGAATAGAAACTGACTCAAGGTCAACTCCACATATGCACATGTTTTCTATCTTATTAAACCCATGTTTCCTCCTCTAGTTTTGGAATATTTGTCTGTGTTACAGCAAAACTAAAGTAGTGCAAACAACTAGCATCAGTGACTCAGAGCTACAAATCTCTGCAATTCCATGTGCCATGTTCTAATTAAATGATTAGCTCACAAATTTATAGAGGCTTATTTATGATGAAGCTATGTATTTGTTTGTTTATTGGTCTTATTGGCTAACCATTAGAAATGATGCCTCTTTTTTTATGAGCTGGCCAAAAAAAAGTTTTAGAACAAATGGAGACTATCCAATAGACTCTTGACTATTTTTCTCCCATTAAGCCAAAGTAAACTTCCCTCTACCTCAACAACCCAATTCAGATGGACACCTGTTACGTGATATATTATGCCATGGCATGAAAAGTCTTAAGGCATTTTGCAACCTTTTATCAATGTATTTCTGCAGATTATAAAAGAAACATTTTAGAAAGTGCCTATTTGGAAAACTAGGCTTGTTAGTTTTTAGTGGTTGGAATGAAAATATAAAATTAAAAAAACACATGAAAATGAATGTATTCTTGTTTTCTTATCTTGTTTTCTTTTCCTTTTTTTAGGAGAATTTTTCCTGTTCTACGAGCCTCAAAAAGACTACTGGGGTTTTTTAACTCCCATGACAGTGCCTAGAATCCAGGGCTTAGCAGCTGTATACAAGAACTCTATCTACTACATAGCTGGAACCTGTGGAAATCACCAACGTATGTTTACTGTAGAGGCCTATGATATTGAACTAAATAAATGGACTCGCAAGAAGGACTTTCCATGTGATCAGTCCATAAATCCATACCTTAAACTAGTACTTTTCCAGAATAAACTCCATTTGTTTGTTCGAGCTACTCAAGTGACCGTGGAAGAACATGTCTTCAGAACCAGTAGAAAAAATTCTCTTTACCAATATGATGACATTGCTGACCAGTGGATGAAAGTGTATGAGACCCCGGATCGGCTCTGGGACCTTGGCCGGCATTTTGAATGTGCTGTTGCTAAACTCTATCCTCAGTGTCTTCAGAAAGTTCTTTAATGAGTAGCAGGCCTTAGTAAGCTCACTGGCAACTCATACTTGAGGAAACTTGTCTTATGATACAAAGAAGTGCTGTCAGTATTTAAGAAAGCCGAGAGGGTTTTCTACACAGGGATGGGTGCTCTTAAAGATTATATCATTGGGAGGGATCTGTTTTCATCTTTGTGATGTTTTCATTTCAGCAAGGACAAGGTAACAAAGTGCAATTATCAGCATTTTTTTTCTGGTATAAAAGTAATCATAGCATTCTAGAATTTTGTGATAGTCACTGAGACACCAGATGAACCAAGACAACTATGCACTCCTATAAGAGCAGATAGGGTATTACTAGGTAGAGACATCCAAGCTAGTTTGACATGACTTTTTATTTTAAATACGGGTAAAAATCTGAGACAATATCACTAGGACTTTACTTTAGCTGTGACCTCTCAACACAGAGGAGCACTAACTTAGATCCTCATTCTTAATATTTATATATATATATATATATATTTTTTTTTTATGTACTGTCTTCAAGTGTACTGAGATTTAAATGTGTTCCATTAGAGTAGATTGAAGGAAAAACAAATTGGTCTCAGAATGAGCTTTTAGTCTGATTGTTTCATGTTTCTTATGTAACTTTCAGTTAAGCTAATGTTGTAAAGTAGCAGTTTTTTGTCAATAACTTCCTTAAGTGCTAACACTGTCTCATTTTTAAAATCCTGAAAAGGGCTCAAACTCACCAGTGGTTGGTGCTAGTATAAGTTCGCTCATAAGTAGCTAGATAAGACTTAAGTTGTCTGAGCCTATGCTTATCTTTCAGGTTTTTAGTTAGTTTTACAACCATACTACTTTACCTGTTGAACTCTTGTGATCTCACAGAATTCTCTACTTATAGCAGGATATGGCCAGTTATTGGTCCAACTGGACTCAGTCTTAGAAGAGTTAGAAAATATTACACTCAGTTTGCACTAACTACCCATTTTGTTGCCTGACCTTCTTTTCCATCTTCTACCTATCCACTCATAGGTACGATGAAAGGTAATTTATTTATCTTCTGCACAGAGTATAATGTGAAGTTTTACCTCTAGTTTTAAAATTTAGTTTTCCAGAAACTTAAAATTCCTGCAGTAGTCTAACTTAATGACTTTTAAGTTATATATGACAATTAAAATCTCATTTAAATTTTTTTTTGCATTTACCAGTGATGAATATTGTTTTTCCATTGAAACTTTGTTCTAGGATAATTACTTCGTTGAAGGTAATTGAGAAGGAAAAGAGTAAGTGAATAGAGCCGTAGCATTATAGGTACCCAATCACTTTTCATATTTAACTGATGAATTTCTAACAGTCACTAGGAACATTTACATGAAGGACAAACCAACTCATTTTAATCTGTAAGGCAGATACTTGGATCAGTAACTTATGTTTTACTATGCTTTAAAATAATTGATAAAGGATGTAAGTAGAGCCCAGTCTGTCCTTAACCCAGAACATTTTTATTCTCTTAAAGAAAGCAAACTGGTATGGTTTGTATTAAAAAAAAATCTTGCACAAATCATAATGTTTTACTGTGAAACAAGTTTAAAACATTGCCTCTTTGCATCACATACCTCGGTTTTCAGAAACTTTCCAAATTGCTTGTCATAGACCTCTACAAGTAGGGAAAGTTTTCTGAAGCAAAATTTAAAGTGGACAGCATTTATAGAATTAACATTTTAAAATTTAGTCTTAGAAAGCTAGCTACATGGTTTCCTCTTATTGGCCTTGATAGTGTGTCTATAATCTCTTTACAAACTTAGTCAATCAATAATCTTTATTTTCCTCTCCAGTTTTTATCTTCTATTGTTTTCTTTATTTTCATGCTTGTTTGGGGGCTGTTTCTGTGAGTTTTTTGATGTTTACTTTACAGTGTTGTATTGCTGAGGGGAGGAGAAAAAAGTAATCAACTTTTGCAAGAGGTGTTCTTGAAATTTATTTTTGCAAGCTTCATTGCATATCTAAGATTTCCTGCCGCTTTTTGACAATCTGTATTTATTTAGAAAAATGTATTACTTGAAAACATGACATAGAACATTGAGTTAGCAATATTAATGTGCTGTATGATATATAGGAATACAATATACTGTGGTTTAATTCTACAGTAGATTTATTCTGTCAATCTGCACAACAATTGATCCTTTTGTTAAAACAATTTATATTGAGGGTATGATCTAAGTATAGTGTGTCAAAGCCAAGGCTTAGGATTTGCTATGGAAGTAAAATATATATTGAATTTTTTATGAACTTTGTTTAAATTATACAGCTGGGACATTTTGCCACTTTTAAAATTATTTCAGAAGAGGTCCTAGAAAATAAGACTAGTGATGTGTTTATGTTTAGATATTTAAGCTACATTTGCATAGTATGATGAAAACAGTAAAAGGCACAATGGGTACTATAGATTTAAAATAGAGTTCTAACCTATGCCAGTCTCCCTTTAACTTTGTTTTTACATTTGACAAATATATGTAGCACTTTCCTATATATTTTTTTACACATTGAAAACTGGACTTGGTATAACTGTTATAGGAAAGAAGAAATTGTCCTTTTATTTTCCATCTCTATTGTATGTAATCCTACAAAGTTGATGTTTAAGCATCAAGCTGATTTCATTGGTGCATGAGTCAAAGTGGATGTGATCTGCAAGGAATCGGGATTCCCTATGTAAAGCAACTTAAAATGGCATTCAATGTTCAGTGCTCAGGTATGTAGTAAGTACTGTAGTCCTATGGGGGCAAATGTGTAGATATTTTAAACATTTTGCCATAATTGCACAATTTTTTGCATTTTCTACCTGATGTCATTGTTTCTTATAATAAAACCTTTTCTGATTGAAACTGACCTCTAACTGAGTTTCACAAAATTAAAATTTTATAAAAATCATGAAAACCTCATGTCTTGGTGGAATGGAGTCTGCTGAATATTTGGCCTCTGGTATAAATCTAGTTAGTATAATAATCACTTTATATTATACTCTTCAGATTATAAAACAAGCTCACTTATATTGGTAAGTGAGCTTTATTCCGTTTGCTCTGGCCTAAAATCTTGTGGATATCCTTGACTGCTCTTATACTTCATATCCAATCCATCAGAAAATCGTGGCTGTTCTACCTTTGAAATATACCAAGACTCTGACCTTGTACCACTTCCACCACTATCCTCCTAGTCTAAGACAACTTATTTCTGGATTATTGCAATTGCCAAGGAACTGGTCTCTCTCCTATCATCCTTACCTTCCCATAATCTATTCTGTTCTGTTCTCAGCACAGTAGCTAGAGTGCTCCTGTTAAAACTAAGTCAGATCGTGACCCGCTTCTGCTCAAAACCCTCCAGTGGCTTCCCATCTTTCTTTGTATGAGAGTCAAAATTTTTGCTTATGCACCCATCCCTTAACCCCACCTCAGGACCTCATTGTTACTCCCCCAGGTCGTTCTATTCCAGCCACACTGACTTCGCGTTTCTCAAACCTGCCAAGCACTTCCAGCATTACGGCCTTACCCCTTGTGCTGTCTTTTGCCAGGGAAGCTCTGACAACCCACTTTATTCAAGTTTCTATTAAAATGCCACCTTACCAGAGAGGCCTTCCTTGACCATCTTAGTAAAATAGAACACCATTCAACACTATCCCCACCTGTATCACCTATCTTTCCTTTTGTGCTTTAGTTTTCCTGTGTCTTCACACCCCATCCCACCCCCACTGAGATGAAAGCAGTGAATTTGTTTTATTCACTACTGCACCTCATATCAGTGCCTGGCACATAGCAGGAACTCAAAAAATACTTGTAGGAAGGAGTGAAGTTTCAATTAAAGTGGTAGGACCTGAGAAGTGGTAGAACGGGTACTATCATCTCTATTTTACCATGTAGGATACAGACCTAGTGAGTTGCTGTAGGTCATCTAACTAGTGAGGTACCCAACTAGGATGATTAGAATCAAGATTTCCACATTCACCTCAATCTAGTTCTTATGTGCCACATTCGTTTTGAATAAAACTAGTAGAAAAGGTAGATGCTCTGAATTTTGTGATCAATGGTGGCCTTTTTAGAGTCCCACCTTTCTTCCAACACTATTATTTAAAACGACTGTAATTTATAACAGATTCCCAAATCAGGGAGTTGATGAGGGGGGGAAATACTTTCCCTTTGTTGCCCCACCTATTACCCCCCCCCCAACTCCATCATTGTATCAATATAGTATTGTGCCTCTGCTATGAGTTCTAAGCCTCAAATAAGTTGAAGGAAAAAAAAGTTGAGAAATATTGGTTTAAAATACTGTTATTTTGGTTCTTAGGTGAACTTAAAATGGCTTGCCATTTTCAATCTTGGTTGTATACCTGTGTTTCTTAATGAAAAAATATTTGCAAATACAATAAATACAAGTTATTTTCTAATTCTTTAAGAGAACATTGTAAATAATTGCCCACTAGTTTTTTAAAGCAAAATTTGGAGTTTTATATAATGAGTTGAGAGGGGAATATTCCCCTCTTATTTTGATTCCAGGATATACTAAAGTCTTCTGACTTGGAAATTTGGTAGACAGAGGAAATGTTTTTCACGAGTAAACATGAAGAAATAGCATTAACTACTACAAGTTCTAGTAAGTGTTGAGTTGATGTGTCCTTGACTTCTCATTTCTCCACACTTCATTCCCTCCCCCCACAAGATGGCTCCATCTGCTCATTGTTTTTGCTTGTTGTTTGCACTCATTGTCTGCTCATTGTTTGCTTGTTGTTTTTCTTTAGGAGGCACCAGGAACCAAACCCAGGACCTCCCATGTGGGAGGCTGGCGCTTAACTGCTTGAGCCACATCTGCTCCCTGCTCGTTTGTTTTTGCTCATTGTCTGCTCGTTTTTTCTCATCTGCTCATTGCTTTTGCTTGATGTCTGCTTGTTGCCTGCTCATTGTTTGTTTGTCTTCTTTAGGAGACACCAGGAACTAAACCTGGGACCGCCCATGTGAGAGGCGGGTACTCAACTGCTCCCTCCCTCCACACTTCATTTTGATTACATATATCTCTCTGTTAGAAAATTCCAGAACCTTAGAATGTGGTCATCTGGCTTATGGGTCTGCTACTTTTCCTCTCTACATATGTACATGAGGAAGCTATTCTACATGTTTAGACAGGTGTATTGATACGGCTGCAATACCACAGAAAGAAAAGAGTGACGACTTTCCAGTCACAAAGTAAGCACTTGGATATTTAAATTGCTATACCATAAGGCAAAATTTTAATACATGAGAGTATAAAGTATTTTATGACTGCTGAAGGGGATGTAGTCCAGCATGACTTAGAGACCCTTAGGCATAATATTTATTTCTACTTTTTAATAATGTATATTAAAATGATATGAGATATGCAATAAAATAACTCCCACTGGCCACCACCTCTTTTTTAAACTCACTTGATCAAGAACCCTGCTATTATGTTTCTTTGATCTCACTGAGACACTACTTTTTCCACTATCCATCAGCCCCTACCTGAGAACTTTTTCAGAACCTATTCAACTTAAATTCCATGGTCCATTCAAAATAACGTCTTTTTACATTTCCTCAAGTCTCTTGCCTCTCTTTTCTACTGCCATATATGCCTGACAAAACCCCAACAGTGAATGATCCTAACTTTGAGCCTTCTCTGTGCCTGTGCCTGAGTAGTAGAATATTGCTGGAGGAATCACATGGTCAAACTGACTTACTCTTAAGTGATGTACCTCCCATGGATTCTCAACATGGGAAAGCAATTTTTACCTTCTCTCTTCTCAAACCGCCATACCCTTTATCCCTTAGCTCTTTATCTTTCCCCATGATGTACTGAGAAGATAGAAGCTATTATATAATTGCTCCCTCATCTCCCCACCATCAGATCCATAAAACATAAATCTGCCACCTACAATGGAGAACGTGTGCTATTTCCACCCACAGTTGCTCTCTGCTTGTATTTAGTTTCCATCCACTTCTCCCTCAAGGACTTTGTTCTTCTTTTAGTTATTCCCTTTCCTGAATTATCCAACATATTCTCTTGATTGGATCATTTCTACTAGTAAACCTAAAAATGTTCTTTACTGTCCAGTTAAAAAACAAGAACTTCCAACACCTTGCATTGATGTAGAACATTTGTTACAATTGGTGACTGCACTTTTTTGGTAATTGTACTATTCAGAGTGATCCTAAAACCAAGTTCTTTCCCAGTGTAGAACTTGGCAATTACTTCCCTCAGGCTCTGTATAAATGGCCCCTTGCTTATTTCTCCAAGCTATTCAGTGCCACTTTCCCCTTTGCTGCCTATTCTTTAGACACTGGCTATTGCAGACCATGTCAGCACTCCTCCCATATAGCCTTGGCCCTCACTATCCCCATGCAAATTGGCCTCTATGACTTGCAAATGCAAATACCTGCAATTCTTTGCCTGAGGGCTTTCTCTGGGTGCTGGACCCCAGTTGGTCCACTGTAAGGCAGGCTGGGAGTATCACAGCAGTCCCTGGAAACAGCCTTCAGCCAATTCCTGATGGGAGTTGGCTGATAAAGACCCCAGTTTCTTCCCATAGGTGGGATAACTGAGGCATGTTCTATACTGATTCCCAGAGTTCCCAAGTGTGAATGAGTCCTAGTTGCCCATAGCAGTAAACCACTTGATAAACACATCCTGTTGTCTTCCTAGATTCACTTTCCTTTTCCTCTACTTGGAACACCCCCAAATAAACTACTTCCACTCAAGTCCTTGCTCAGGATCGGCTTCTGCAAGAACCCAACATAAGACACTGGCAATGTTTCAATTGCTCAAGGCTCCTATCTTATGACATCTGCTCATGCTGTTTCCTAAACCTGGAAATTTCTTCTCTTCACTGCTATTCTTTGCATGGCCATTTCATTCATATCTTCAAGTTTCAAACACATCTTCCCTGAGAACCCTAGTTTTGGGTGGCTAATCTCACCACCCAAAATGTGTGTGTTTTCCTTCCTGCTTTCCCACTAAACGGTAAGTTCAATGAGGGTAGGGACTGCATCTATTTGCTACCTAATGTATCCCCAGTATCTAAAAACATGCCTGGCATATATTAAACTTAAAAAAAAATAAACTTTTAATTTTAAAATAGTTTTAATTAACAGAAAAGTTGTGATGATAGTACAGAGTTCCCATATACCATACATCCAGTTTTCCCTATTATTAACATCTTACATTTGTATGGTACATGTCACAACTAATGAACCAATGTTAATACATTATAATTAACTAAGTTTCATACTTTATTCAGAAATTTTTAGTTCTAATGTAATGTTCTTTTTCTGTTTCCATCCAGAATACATTATATTTAATTGTCATGTCTCCCAAGGCTCCTCTTGGCTGTGACAGGTTCTCAGTTGCTCCTTGCTTTTGATGACCTTGACAGTTTTGAAGACTACTATGGTAATGTGTTTTGTAAAATACCCCTCACATGGGATTTGTCTGGTGTTTTTCTCATTATTAAACTGGGGTTATGGGTTTTTGAGAGAAACTCCACAGAGGTAAAGTGCCATTCTCACTACATTGTATCAAGGGTACATACCATCAACATGATTTATCACTGTTTGTGTTGACCTTGGTCACCTGGCTGTGGTTGTGATTGTCAGGTTTCTCCAATATAAAGTTACCCTTTTCCCCTTTTCTATTCTGTTCTCATTGGAAGCAACTCACTATGTGCAGCTTACGGGATGTGGAGCTATATTCTACCTCCGAGAAGGTGAAATATCTACATAAATTATTTTGAATTTTTATGCATGGGAGATTTGTCTATAACTGCCCACCCCCGATTTCTTTATTTATTCAATCACTTATTTATATCAGCTTGAACTCATGGAGATTTCTTTCATATTTTGGGTTATAATCCAATACTACTTCATTTTCTTGCTTAAATTGTTAGAGCTTTGGCCATTGGGAACTCTTTCAGTTGGCTCCAGTGTCCCTTTGACATAGTCCCATCAATGTAGATTATATTTATTGTTGTTGTTTTTGAGCCCTTCATTACTTTATGGCCCTACAAGATGCTCCAGACTCATCTTTTGTCTTACTCCAGTCCTAGAATTAGCTATTTTCCCAAGGATCCCTGGTTTCTTTTATTGGAGAATGGCATTTATTAATAGAAGCCAAGATCTGGGTACTAGGTGTGCTCACTGCTACTGGACTCTCATTGTTTCTGGGCCTTCTCTGCTAATCTGTGCCTCCTCAGTCAGCAAGGAAGAATGTGTGTGTTCTCTAACCTGTGTATATACACATATCTATAAACAATTCTATATTTAACCATCATCATCAATGTTAAGGTAAACATGAGTTCACACTGTCTCCTACTGTAATCTATTACCACATAGATCATTCTAGTCTCTTCTCCTTGCTCATACATAACCTCTCTCTCCAATATTGAGTAACTTAGGTCAGCACCACCACCCCCTCCTTCAATGAGGCTGTTTCATACAGTTGTAATACAGTTAGGTTGTTTTGTCATGTTCTGTATTCCATTCTGCGATCTTCCAATCCCTAAATGACTTTTTGCTAATTTGCATACATTAAGGTTCACTCTGTGCTGTAAAGTTCAAGAGTTTTGACAAATGCAGAGTGTCATGTATTCACCAATACAAGATCATGCAGAATGGTTTCACTGCCATAAAACATCTCCTGTGCTTCACTATTCAGCATTCCCTACCCTAGAGCCCTGGCAAGCAATGATCTGTTTATCAACTCCAGAGTTTTGCCTTTTTCATAATGTCATAATTGGAATCATATAATATGTAGCCTTTTCAGACTCTCATCTTTCACTTAACAATATGCATTTAAAGTTCATATGCTAACATATTCCTAGCTCATTCCTCTTATTGCTGTAGCATTCCATTGTATGGATATAGTACTGTTCATGTACCATTGTATCAATCTTTTCTTCCATGTTTTGAGTTTTTGATGTTATATCTAAAAACTAATTACCAAACCTAAAGTCACATCAATTTTCTGCTATGCTTTATTCTAAAAATGCTATAGTTTTGCAATTTACATTTAGGTCTATGATCTATCTTGAGATACGTTTTTGAAAGGTGTAAAATCTATGTCTAGGTTCTTTGTGTGTGGGATTTTCTTTTCCTTTGTTTTTGCATATGAACATCCACATTTTCCAGCATCATTTGTTGAAAAGCTATTCTTTCCCCCATTGAATTACATTTGCTCCTTTGTCAAAATACACACCATTATGACTCCAATTAATCTCCTTGCTTAGCATATCAATTACACTTCTTTAAAAAAAATTTTATGGTTGCCCTATATTTCCAATATATATTTTAAGCTAACCTAAGTCCACTTTCAAATAAAACCATACTTCTTTATGTGCAGTGTAGGTCCCTTAAAACAGAGTATTCCTAACCCCTCCCTCCTGCCCCTTGTGACATTGATATGATTCATTTCACTTATCCATATGCTGTAATCACCCAATATATTGTCACTATTATTACTTCAAATTTCATCCTTTTAGATTAATTAAGAATAAGAAAACCAAAAAAAATTATTTTACCTTTATTTGCTCCTTCTCTAATGTTCATTTTTTATGTAGCTCTAAGTTTCTGACCTATGTAATTTTCCTTCTACCTGAAGAACTTCTTTTAATATTTCTAGCAGGGCACGTCTTCTGGCAACAAATTCCTTTAGATTTTGTTTGTTTGATAATGTTTTTATTTCTCTTTTACTTTTGAAGGATAATTTTGCTGGATCTAGAAATCTAGCTAGCTGGGCTTTTTCTTTTAAGACTTTAAATATTTTACTCCATTCCCTTCTTGATTGCATGGTTTCTGAAGAGAAGTTTGATGTAATTCTGACACTTTCTGACCCTTGCTCCTCTATAGATAAGGTTTTGTTTTTGTTTTTTGCTCTGTTTTTTTTTTTTCAAGATTTTTTTTCTTTGTTTTTCTGCAATTTGAATATGATATATCAAGGTGAAGATTTTTTTTTTTATGTTTATCTTGCTTGGTGTTCTCTGAGCTTCCTGGATTTGGTTTGGTGTCTATTAAATTTCTCAGCCATTATTACTTCAAATATTTCTTCTGTTCTTTTTCTTTATTTCTTTTCCTTCTGGTATTCACATTACATGCATATTATACCTTTTGTACTTGTCCCACACTTCTTGGATTCTCCTGTTCTGTTCTGTTCTGTTTTGTTCCATTTTTCATTCTTTTTTTTCGCTTTGTATTTCAGTTTGCAAAGTTTCTATTGCTATATCTTCAAGCTCACTTAGTTTTTCTTTGGCTGTGTCCTCTCTACTGAGGAGGCTACCAAAGGAATTCTAAATTTCTCTATAATGTTTTTTATTTCTAGCATTTCCTTTTGGTACTCTTAGAGCTTCCATCTCTCAATTTACATTATCCATCTGTTCTTGCATGTTGCCCTCTTTTTCCATTAAAGCAATTAGCATATTATAGTTATTTTGAATTCCTGTTCTAATAATTCTAAAATCTCTACCATATCTGAGTCTCATTCTGATGCTTGCTGACACTCTTCAGACTGTGTACTTTCCTGCCTTTTAGCATGCCTTGTAATTTTTTGTTGAAATGCAGACATTGTGTGTCAAGTAATAGGAACTGAAGTAAGTAAGCTTTTACCATGAGGATTTATGTTACTCTGGCTAGGAGGGCTGTGTTTAATGACTGCTGTAGCTATAGGTACAAGAGGCTTCAAATTGCTCTAGTGTCTTTGATTTTGTTTCTCCTCTTGACTTTTGGTTGCTCTAAATATTCCTGGATCTTGCACCTCTTTCAGATGTAATCCACTCTTATGCTGGAGCCATGTTGGTGTGGTGGCATGATGTGGTTGAGGGAGGGTGTTGTATAAATTTCCAATTAATTCTCAGCCTTTTTATGGGCCTGGGTCTTAGGACTGTGGCTTTCACAGGTGTTTCTCCAGTAGTATAGTTTTTGTTTCTTCTCTCCCTTATCCTCCCTTCCCTGGCTGCCTTGTTTCCAATCTATTTCTTTAAAGCATCAACCCCTGTTGCTATGTTTTCTCCCTTTCCCCTTAGGTAAGACAGGAAAGCTAGAGGGGATTGGAGGGGGGTATCTTAGTTTGCCAGGCTGTTATTACAAATGCCACACGATGAGTTGTCTCCACAACAAGAATTTATTGACTCATGGTTTTGGAGGCTAGAAGTCCAGAATAAAGGTGTTGGCAAGATCATGTTTTCTCCTCAAAGTCTGTAGCATTCTGGTACTAGTTTGCTGCAATCCTTGGCATTCTTTGGCTTGCCTCTCTGCTTCCCGTTACATGGTGATCTCTCCTCATGTCTGTTGTTCAGGTTTCCACTGACTTCCAGCTTCTGATTTTTCTCTATAGCCTTCTCTGACTCCTAAATTCTAGTTTCTTCTCTTTATAAGGCCTCCAGTATTATGGATTAAAACTCACACTTATTCAGTTGGGCCACACCGAACTAAAAATAACATCCTCAAAAGGTCCTATTTACAATAGGGTCACACTCACAGGAATGTGGATTACTATTAAAAACATGTTTTTCACTGGTGTCATAACTCAACCTCCCATGGGGGAGGAGGGGGGGAATGTCTTTTGCCCAGCTGTCACAATAGTCGGGCAAAATTTCTTTTTTTCCCTAGAGAATAGGCCTTTGTTATGGAGAAGACTGTATTTATTTTGTAAAACTTTTCCTCTCCTTCCACCAGAACCACTAGAGGATCTTTCTAGGATATCTTTGCTGGGAGAACTTGTTTGGGGTTCTTATAGGTAAAACCCATAAAAACTTAGCCACTTACTCCAAAGACTGAAGTTCCCAGAAGTTTCTCACTTTAACACAGTTCCACATTTAGTGCCCAGCAATTCTTCAAAGTTACCATTAATGTGGGTTTTTTTTTTTTTTTTTTTTTTTTTTTTTTTTTTTTTTTTTTTTTTTTTTTTTTTTTTTTTTTTTTTTTTTTTTTTTTTTTTTTTTTTTTTTTTTTTTTTTTTTTTTTTTTTTTTTTTTTTTTTTT
>PVKH010012357.1:0-17576 GCA_004027955.1 Chaetophractus vellerosus | reverse complement strand
GAGTTCAGCTGTAGACCATGAGGCTTTCTATGCATTGCGTCTCTCCACAAGGCCAGCTGTAGACTATCAGGTGAACAGCTCACTCCAACATCAGAACTGCTTCTCAAATCTTCTTCTCCAAATCTCTGCTTCTCTCATCCTGCTTCTCTCATCCTTTTATACCGAGGGGTGGGGCTCAACACCTCACTGACATGACAGTTAATGCCCTACTCATAACTTAATCATGCCCAGATGAACAGATTAGTTTACAAAAATAATCCAATCTGTATTTTTGGAATTCATGATTAAATAAAACTCTGAAACCATTACACCTCCCAAACTAGTCTACAGATTTAATGCAATCCCAATAAAAATCAGCACTGTATTTTTTAAGGAACTGGAAAAACCAAGTACAAAATTTATTTGGAAGGGTAAGAAGCCCCAAATCACCACAGGCATATTGAAAAAGAAAAGTTAAGTTGGTGGTTTCACAATACCTGACTTTAAAACATAGTACAAAGCTACAGTGGTCAAAACTGCATGGTATTAGCACAAAGATAGACATACTGACCAATGGAACTGAATTGAGAGTTCTGAAATCCTCACATATACAGTCATCTGATGTTTGACAAAGCCACCAAGCCCGCTCACTTGGGAGAGAATGGCCTCTTCAATAAGTGGTGCTTGGAGAACTGGATATCCATATCCAAAAGAATGAGAGAGGAACACCATCTAACACCTTATATGAAAATCAACTCAATGTGGATCAAAGATATAAATATAAAAGCCAAGACCATAAAGACCTTGGAAGATAATGTAGGGAAGCATCTACAAGATCTTGTAATAGGAAATGGTTTCATGAACTTCACACCCAAAACATGAGCAGCAAAAGAAAAAATAGATAAATGGGATCTCCTCAAAATTAAAATCTTTTGCACCTCAAAGGATATTATTAAGAAAATAAAAAGGCAGCCGACCCAATGGGAGAAAATATTTGGCAACCATATATGGGATAAGAGCCTAGTATCCTGCATATATAAAGAAGACCTACACCTTGAAAATAAAAAGACAAACAACCCATTTAAAAAATGGGCAAGTGACCTGAAAGGACACTTCTCCAAGGAAGAAATACAAATGGTTAAAAAGCACATGAAAAAATGATCGACTTCACTAGGTATTAGGGAAATGAAAATCAAAACTACAATGACATACCATCTTACACCCATTAGAATGGTGGCTATTAAAAAAAACAGCAGACTATAAGTGTTGGAGAGGATGTGGAGGAATGAGAACCCTCATACACTGCTGGTTGGATTGTGGAATGGTCCAGCCACTGTGGAGGACAGTTTGCAGTTCCTCAAAAAACTAACTATAGCTCTGCCATATGATCCAATAATTCCTCTGCTGGATATATACCCAGAAGAATTGAAAGCAAAGACACGGACAGATATATGCACACCAATGTTCATAGCAGCACTGTTCACTACTGCTAAAAGTTGGCATCAACCCAGGTGCCCATCAACAGAAGAATGGATAAACAAAATGTGGTACATATACACAATGGAAAATTACTTAGCTGTAAGAAGGAATAAAGTGCTAACACATGGAATAACATGGATGAGTCTTGAGGACCTTATGTTGAGTGAAGCAAGCCAGGCATTGAAGGATGAACAATACATGACCTCACTGACATGAATTAAGAAAATTGAACAGTCCCCGAGAACTATTGTCTGAAAGATAGGTTTACAAGAAAGAGAAAGAGAAGAGAAAGTTGTGAGCCCTCACCCATACAGATGTAATCTATGGAAAGTGATAGACTGTAGTTGTGTATTGAAAGGATAGGACAGGTGAGTAGTGATATTATTGGATTTGGTGGTGCAAGGTTGACAGGTGGATAGATTAGGAAGGGTGGATTAGAGTACTCAGGATACTGGGGGAAGAGATGTTAGAGGGACCAGGTGAACACTGGGGATTTGTGACTATGAGGTTGTAAGTACAGAGGGGGGAATGCTCTTATGGCAATATGACAAGGAAGTGTCACTGGTTTAGGATGTTGTTTGGGGGGGCATTCGGGACAGGGGGCATCTGGATCATGCTTCTAGAAAGTGTGTGAGTGTTCATCCTGTCATAATATGTTGTATCAGTGGATGGAGACCCACACAATGAACGGGAAGGAGTTGGACTCCCATCTTTATGAAGACTGATTTGCTCAGAAATAGACAGGTGGGCATCTCTTCTGAGCAAGGGCAGTTCCTAATAAGGGAGGACAAACCAGGGTGTCAAGACCTCTTCTTGCATATAACTATGAATCTTGTCATCCAATAAGTCAAGCCAGGGTGTCATCATGGGCCCTGGGGGAAAGGGGATGGAGGAACAGAATAGATCAAACAGGGGGTAATTAGTGATCAGTGGAAATGTTTTTCATTACCTTACTTGATGGACAAAGGACATGGTAAATATCATCAAAAATTTATAAAAGTGTATGGTCTAAAATGTAAACCAGGCCCGGCTAGATAGCTCAGTGGATAAAGAGCTCGCCGGTGTACCACATGGGAGGCCCTGGGTTCGGTTCCCGGGGACCTCTCCGAGCGGGCAGATGGCCTTGAGAAAGGCAAGCCGCCGTGGGCGGGGCAGAGCCGCCGTGGGCAAGGCATAAGGGCCACCACGGGCAGGGCGGAGCCCCCACGGGCATGGCAAGGTCACCCGTGAAAAGCGGAGCTTCTGCCCACGAAAGCGGAAGCCGGCAGCCCGCAAAAACATGGAGGACTGCTGCCCGTAAAACATGGAGCGTAGCCCCCCGTGGCAACGGAATGGAGCCACCCTGGAACGGAACGAGCCACCGCCGTGGAGGGCCGACTCGGCGCGTCGCCGCGGGGACGGGGGGAGACAAGAAGCAGACATAGAAAAACACAGAAGAATGGACACACAGCAAGAGCAAGCAGAAAGGGGGGGGGGATATGTAATAAATAATAAATAAATCTTTAAAAAAAAAATAAAAAATAAAATGTAAACCATACTGTAAACTATTGAAAAATTTTAGTAGCCATGTTTTACTATCTGTATAACACTTATAACAATGCTACCATCCACATATAGGTTTTAATATGGGGTGAGGAAAGGAGGAGGAGGTTGGGTATATGAGAGTCTTTTGTATTCTGTGTGTGACATTGCTGTGGCCTGAAACTTCTTTGAAAATTAAATGAAAAATAGTGAGACACTGGGGAGTGAGAAGGGGAAGGTGACACGGTACAGATTGGACACCAGATATTGCAGTGATAAAAGGCAAATATTAAAAAAAATTTATTTTTCTCCCATTTTTTGAATATTCCAACCCATTAATTTTATTTTATTTTTAATTTTTCTTTAAGTTTTCATGAATTTTATCTCTTACATTTAAACATATCATTCTTATTTCATTTTCCTATTAATTGTATTTGGCTATTGTATTGGATTCATCTTTAAAGAGGCTTTGGATCACAGAAGGGTCACAACTGGGTTGGGAGAGGATTGTTGGTGGGGGTGTCAGGGATGGGGTGTACATGGGTGAAAGTTCACCTGAACATACATAAAAGATATATAAAATTGTTCAAATGCTCATGGGGCAGGGACACAGTGGGTGGAGAATCACTCAATAAATGAAAGAATACTGAATTCCCATTCTGGAGAGCTGTGCCACATTCTCCAAGGGAACAGCAACATTCCCCCAAGTGCAGGGGCAGTGTCTGGCAAAGGAGGATGATCCATTGATGAGCTCTTGTTATTGATGACTAGCCTTACAAGCCTTTGCTCTTGAAATTGAAACTTAGCCTATTATTATGGGGTGCATAAGGGTTGCCTCCTGAGAGCCTCCTTGTTGTTTAAATGTGGCCTCTCTGTAAGCCAAACTCAGCATATGAATGCATTACCTTCCTCCCAGCATGGGACATGACTCCCAAGGATGAGCTTCCCTGGCAACAAGGGATTACTACCAAGTGCCAACTGGCAATATGACTGGAAAAGGACCTCAAATAAAAGGGGGGAAAAGTAAAAACAGATGAGTTTATATGGCTATGAGGCTTCAAATTGAGTCGGGAGGTCATCCCAGAGGTAACGCTTATGTGCACCTCGGTGGGACCTCATAGGCTTCAAATGTGGATATCACCCCAAATAGAGGGGGTCCTCTGGAGACACCCAGGTCCTATATCAGGGCAAATAGCTCCAGAGTTTGGTACCTTATCAGTGGGCCCTACTTTCAATCTGTGCTCCTGAGTATGACGGAGTTGGACTCAAATATGTCTTCCCTGTACATGGTCCATCTATCCCTTTTATTTAAACCTATATCTGGTGCTGGAGTTTGTAGGTATACTTCCAGAGACTGGAGTCTTTGGACTGTTCACATGCCAGCTGGTCCTGGAATCTTGGTGGAGCTGCAATTCCTATTCTACAGCTCAATGGACTCACCCAGGACAACTGGCAGGGAGATAATGATGGACAATGGCTATCCCAGGGAATGGAGAGAGTCTGAAGCTGCAGGCAGGATAATCCCATTCATCTTATCCATGGGCTATAAGCCCCCTTCTCACTTGGAGGTGGAGTGGACATAACCATCCCAGATTCCTCAGGATTGGGGGAGCTATGGACTAGAGTGGACTTACTGGTATTCTGTTATAGACATAATGTGATTCAAGCAATGGTAGAAATTACAACATTAATGTGGAGCCAGTGGCCACTGGATGTTTTGGTGGTAGGGAGAGTGTAAAGGTTTGACAGTTTTATCTACACCTCTTTGGCTGACTAATACAGAGAGGGAAGAGCAGTTGTATACAGGGGTAATTTTGGGACCTGGGAATGATCCTGAGTGACATTGCAATGCCATATATAGGCCATCTTACATCAGCATATAATATGCAGAACTCTGTGGGAGAGAGTGTGGTCTACAATGTGAACTGTGGTCCATGCTTAGTGGCAAAGCCTTAGGATGTGTATATCCATTGCAGGTGAAGTGCCATACTAATGAAAGGGGTTTATGTGGGAGGTTGTGGGTGGTGTGGGAGGTGGGGCATATGGGAATCCCTATAATTTTTGTGTAACATTTATGTAAGCTAAGTATCTTTTAAAAAATATATAAAAATATTATTAAAAAAAAGAAATGGGCAAAAAATAAATTAAAAATAAAAATAAAATAAAAATAAAATCTCTGGTTCCCAAAAATAAAAAAATAAAAATAAAAATAAATAAAAGTTATTATTATTTTTGTTACATATCCCCCCCTTTCTGCTTGTTCTTGCTGTGTTCATTTTTGCATTCTTCTGTGTCTGCTTTGTCTCCCTCCATTGTGGCAATGAGCCAAGTCAGCTCACTGCATAGGTGGCTTGCCCTACTCACGGGTGGCTCTGCTCCATTCGCAGGTGGCTCTGGTCTGTTCACAGGCAACTTGCCCTGCCTGTGGCAGCTTTGCCCTGCCCGTGTCGGCTTTTTGCCCTGCCCATGGTGGCACTGCCCTGCCCATGGTGGCTTGCCTTCTCAAGGTGGTCTGCCCACTCGGAGAGGGCCCAGGAACCGAACCCGGGGCCTCCCATGTGGTGAACCAGCGCCCTATCCACTGGGCTACAGCCGGGCCCCTAAAAGTTATTTTTAATGTGAAAAAAATGTATCTTTCCAAAGACTCACTCATTATGCCAGCTTATCTCACAAAAATATAATTTTCATATTCTCTTTTTGTCCCATTTTCTGAATCTCTTCTTTTTCTTTGATAAATATATCTGATTTTTAAATGTAAATCAAAGTTTAGATTTTCTATATTTCTCTATATGTTCAAAACCTATACTTTCTACCTTACAAAAATAAACCATATGGCTCAAAGGTCTTAAATGAGAGGTTAGCTTTAATACAAATAATATTTTAGATATAATTATTCCATCAAAGCATAATATAAATAACTATAAAAATGACAAAACAAGAGATGTTATAGTTATTTATATGTCACATTTGTAAATTCTTTTCTCCTATGCTTTGTATAATCATTTTAAAATCTTAATCACTCATATTAATTTTTAAAAATAATATATTGATGGAGCCATTGATGGTCTTGATCTTAGTTCCATGAACATGTTTAAAAATGTTGACAGTTGTAGCTGAATATTGGGTTTCTAAATGTGGGCAATTAATTGTGCCTTTTCTCTGAAAAGGAAAGACGTAATTCTTCTGGCATGAATCATATAAACAAAATGAAACTTCAGTAATTAAAACACTCGGTATTTCATTATCAAATATGCAGCCAAGTATTCACAAATGAAAATAGTTCACAAATGAGAGAAGTCAAATTATCCTTTTTCTCCAGACTGCCTTATGTATTTATATCTTTTCAGACAATGCATGCCTCCGATATACTTCCACTAGAGTGTACTTTTCTTTTTGCTCTATGGCAATGAATAGTGGCTTCTGCCAATTATAATACTTAACAATCACTCTTCTCAGGCCAGTCCAATAAGCCTGAAGGAAAAGATGGGTTGTCTGCCTCTTCAGCAATGCATTCTTCCAAAGAGTTTTCATTGTACACCATTATTGATTCAGTAGCACAGGCTCAAATTCTGCTCAGAGAAATTTACCTGGTGGCTGAAATGAAAATATCTGTGAGTATCTGAGGGCTATAATTGACCTTATGTGTTTAATGACTTGATTCCACTGAGAGGGAATCACAGATACTCATTACATCCTATTCAATCCATTATCCTGATCAATGCAGTATTTTTTTTATGGTTCATTTGCTAGACTTTTCTTGAAACTGAAATCATAGCACTTTCAAGCTAGAAGAGATTTTACAGAACATAAAACTGAAGATACCAGGAGGTTAAGTGTCCTTTCTTTTTTCATTCTTCCCAAACTGGGCTCTATTTTATTTTTACCTTGAATGTCATCTGCACTGTAGCCTAATCTGGACCTGTTTGCTAGTTGTCCATGCACTAAAGGCTTGATTTTGTGGTTTAAAATTACATTAAATGAGAAAACCATCAAACAACAAAATCAACCAACCAACCAACAAAAACTGATTTGGGCTTTTGCAAATAGCATATACAGAAAACTGTTGCTCCCCTAGCACACAACCTTGTAAAACTTGCTCCTTTACAATCTTGAATAATTTCTTGTAGTTGTCCATGATGTCAGAGCTATATGTCATTATTAAAAGCATAATGAAAAATTCTGGTTTAGAATACATTTATTTGCCAGGCAAAGTAATGCCTATTTATTGACTTAAACCAAAAGCATGCTTCTGCTGTAAATTATTTTGAAAGCCTATTAAATATCTTTTTATATATGATATGAAAATTGTGTTTCCCTAACATTTAAAGGCTTTCAATTCAGAAATAGAATAATTTTCAGGGTCTTAGTCACTGAAGCAGAGTTAAAACATGTTGTTGTTGTTATACAGTCATAAACACTGAGAATGGTTGTATTTTCAGTCCAAATAAGGCAGCAAGCATTGATCTATTATTGATCATTTTCTCCCATGGCTTCATTTTTTAATCTATTAGTATGTAAAGACCTTTTCCACCCGATAGTAAGCCCATATACTCAATTGTGCTTATATTTTCCAAGGCTTTGTGGACTCCAAAATGGATCTATGGATCTCAGTGTACCTCAGATTCAGAATACCTGCCTGAAATAAATTCAAAATTGAAAATATACTTAAGAAGAAGCTTGGTATTCACTTTAAATGTGAAAAATTTAAGCTCAGTAAAATTGAGCAATCAACAGCTACACTGCTACTGCTTTAAATTTTTTTATAATGGCATGCTATATGGAAAAGAAAAACAAATCCTCTTAACTAGTCACCTTCAAAGTCAAAACATAATGATATAAATATTCAATAATAATTTAACTCATGTATAATTAAAATTAATTTTATAACTGCAAATGCAATTCTTATCTCATAAAACTAAATCATATAACTTTTCAAAATTCACATTAGGGATATTTGCAGATGATTTTTTTTGTTTGAGTGGCATAAATAATGTATGTGGGTTTAAACCTATTAATCATCAACTTTAGCAGCTTGGATATGGTATAAGAAAGTAACAGCTGGTTGTCAGCAGTGTTTACAATGACTTTAACAGACAATAGCAGCTACAGAATGCAGAGTCTTTAATGACAGAGTGGCTGTAAAGCTGCCTGTGGATAGAATTACAAATGTTGGGAATGTCACAGTAATTTGTTTTCTTCTAAGGGTTACCAAATAAATCTGAGATTTCATTGCCTGAAAAAGATGAAGTCCACAAGATGCGAATGTTAACAAATTCTTCAGGCTCTTTGAACACTTGTTTTATTTATTCATTCTAGTTTTTCATTCCTTAAGTGCTACATTTTTAGCATGGAGCAAAAGGAATAAATCCTCACATTTGTTCAACAAGCTAAAGCTCAGTACTGTGGCGCTCCATCAATTTGTATTTCATGTACTATTATTTCCCTTGACATTTTACCATAGACAGATCTCACATGTTTACCAGAGGTTTCCACAACGAATATGGGAAGATATTTGTAACATATAATGGGCTGATACACAAGAGATTCTGAGAGCTTAAATCAAAGTAATTTGTCACTACACATGTGGAATTAGAGCTTAATTGGAATTGGGATGAATATTTCGAAAGCAGAATTGTAGTATCTAAGTTATTTAGTGTCAGAAGGCATAGGTATGTGTGATAGAATTTGAGAAGTAATGAATGAATACAGAAGAAAGTGAAATAATAAATGTGGGGTTTTGTTGTTGTTATTTATTTATTTTTTTTAACATAGCATTGGGTAGAATTCAAAGCAGAAAAGATTCCGACGTTCTTCTCTTTCTTAGTTGTTTGAGTGAGTCTCCAGAATAACAGTCACCAAACTATGACCTATAGGTCAAATTTAGCTGGCCAACTATTTTTTTCTTTTGTAAATAAACTTTTATTATAACACAGCTACACTCATTTACTTACATGTTGCTCATTTTGTACTGCTCCTAAAGAGTTCAGTAGCTGTGACAAAGACTATATGGCCTAGAAAGTCTGAAATATTTATTAACTGGCCCTTTACAGAAATTTGCTGACCACTGCTCTACTTTCTACTTGCATGAAACACATTGAAAGCTAAATCACTATTGTTTGCTTGTAGATTCCTATTGTTCAAGTTATTTTATCTAGTGATGTCACTTCTAATATAAGTTAGAGGATTAAAACTAAGTTTATTTTTGCCATAGATATTTTATTATAGCAAGTGACAAATTCATCATTGTATAAACAAAGTTTAGTTAGGAAAGTAGAACCATTGAAAATATTACAGAAATAATGACTTCACTGTAGATGTTAGGCCATACACAAATGTGGAAGTAATTGGGTAAGTAAAAGTCAGAAAGATGTAAATGGAAAAATCAGGTACAAGCACTATCAGCAACATCCTGACTCACAAGTGGTTGGGCATATTTGAACTTTGAGGGAAATCCTAGAAGTTGTGTGTGTCTGACTGCCAAAGTGATAATAATATAGAGAAAACTTTTGGTGAGGTCTGTGGAAGTTGCTGCCTTTGTGGCAACTTCAGTCAAGTTCATGGCAGTGGACTTGGTCCTACTGTTTGCCAATGATTCAAAGATCATGTGATAATATACTCAGAGAGGTGGGCAACAATCACCACCATTTAATTTATAAACAGTTTCAATATCCCCCAAAGAATCTCCCTTTTCCCAAAAGCAGTTATTCTTTACCTCCCATGCCTTTAAGATTTGACTGTCCTCCAGAAATTGTCTGCTTCAGTTCACTCTACAAGTACTGTAAATCTTTCTAATTCTTTTTTGTATTTTATGCATATTTGAGTGCCTTTATGTCAGATAGTTGATCAATTAGACATTTACTCACCCATACCAAAAGGGGACTTGCTCTCTACAAGTCCCCTTAATATTATTAAATATTATTAAATATTTAAGGCAATCATTTTAAGAGCATACAAGTATAAACTATTATACCTTCCTGTTTAATTAATTGTTTTCTATTATCTAATGACTCCCTCTATTATTAATAATGTTTTGTGAATGGAATCAAATACTTATCATATTAATATAGCCTACAAAATTGTTATTTTGTTTATATTTGCCTAACAAATATTTCAATCTCTGTATTTTCAAATTTTCTGCATTCTTATCTTAAGTATGTTTATGTGTGTTTGTGGAAGGCTGAATTAGGTACCCCAGAAAAAAAAATGTGTTCTTAATCTTAATCTGGTCTTGAAGGTGTGAACCCATTACATATAGGAACTTTCAATGGTATTACTTTCAGTTAAGGTATGGACCAACTGAATGAATTTGGGACTTAATCCTATTACCAGAGGTAGGGTCTCATGGAAGAACAAAAGCTGAAAATCAACTGAACCAGGAAGAGAATGGAAAGCACATGGCTATGTGATGGGAGAGCCAAGGAACTCAAGGATCACTGGCAACCAGCACCAGAACAACACAGTCTTGAGGAGAAAGCATCACCTTACTGGTGCCTTGATTTTAGATTTCTACTGTATGCAAAATTGTGGACCAATAAGTTCCAATTGTTTAAAGCAACCCACTGTGTATACTTGTTTAGTAACTTGGGAAAATAAGACAGTGTGATGACCAAAAAATACCTGGATTTTTGTTCAATATGACACTTTTTCCTTTTATTTTTCCATTTTGCCCATTAACAGTTGTGTTAGCTTACTAGCTTCTAATACAAATAATCTAAAATGGATTTGCTTAAATGATGGGAATTTATGGGTTTACAGCGTTGTGACTAGCAGAAGCCCAATATCAGTCATCAGGAAAGCAATGTTTTCTTCCCAAAGATTGTAGTGTTCTTGGGCTGGTTTCCAGTGATCCTTGGGACCTTAGTTTTTCTGTCAGTTGGTAATGCATAGAGCAGAGCCTTCTCTTTTCTCCTCTGGGTTCCATTGACTTCTAGCTTTTTCCCATGGCTTTCTGTTTCTGTGTCACAATTGCGTTGTTTGTAGAGGACTCCAGTAATTCACATTAAACTAAAACGTCATTCAGTTGGTTACACCTTAACTAAAAATGACTTCAATAGGTCCTATTTACAATGAGTTCACAACCACAAAAATTAATTAAGATTAAAAGCATGGTTTTCTGGGATACATAATTCAACTCACAACAGTCCACCCTCTGGACCCCAAAAAGACTTGTTCTTTCTATAACCGAAATATATTAATTCCATCACAACATCCCAAAAGCCTTAAGTTATTTTCTTTTATTTATTTTTTATCTTTTACTTTTTAAAAGATATTTATATTACAAAGTGTTACACAAAAAATATAGAGATTTCCATATGCCCCACTCCCCACACCTCCCACATCATCCCACATAAACATCCTTCATTAGTGTGGCACATTCATTGCAATTGATAGACACATCCTGGGACTTTGCCATTAAGCATGGGCCATAGTTCACATTGTAGTCTACTCTCTCTTCCACACAGTTCTGCATGTTATGTGATGATATAAAATGGCCTATATCTGTCATTGCACTGTTATTCAGGATGACTCCCAAGTCCCAAAAAAGGCCCTGTATTACAACTTCTTTTCCCTCTTCCCAGCCCCAGAGCCTCCAGGGGCCACTGGCTCCACATCAATGTTGTAATTTCTTCCATTACCAGAATCACAATCTGTCTATTGTAGAATACCAATAAGTCCACTCTAGTCCATAGTTCTTTCCCCAATCTTGAGGATTCTGGGATGGTGATGTCCACTCCACCTCTAATTGAGAGGGCTTATATCCCATGGGGAAGATGGGTAGGACTATCTTATTGGCAGTTGCAGACTCTCTCTGTTCCTTGGGATGGTCATTGTCCATCATCAGCTCCTTGTTAGTTTTCTTGGGTGAGTCTATTGAGCTATAGAGTAGGTATTGCACTCTGCTGTAGATCAATGATAATACAAATTATTATCAACATCTGTTATGGATATCCTCCATCCTGTTGCAAAATTTCTCTGTCTGATGGAACTACGAAATTTAGAAAACAAATTATCTGCTTCCAATATGAGACGTTGGGACCTTCCCACTCCAGAAGGGAAAACTTGGAAGTAAAGCAGGGTTATGGGTCCCAACAAGTCTGAAAACCAGCAGGGCAAACAACATAGATCTCAAGATCTGAGCAACATCTGGGGCTTGATATTTTGCCCACTGGCATGATAGAGTTGCAGTCCCATAGTTTCCAAGAATCTGTGCAGTAGCCATGATCTCCCTGAACACTGGGATATAGAGCTCACCCTTTCTAAGCATAAGAATGGTAAGAAGGCTCTCTGCAAATGCCAGGGCACAGCCCCACCATCTCAAGCATCAGGGTGTCAGCACTTTCCCTGAACAACAGGGTTCAATGCCTGTCCCTCCAAGTGCCAGGGCAGGTGGCCTGCCACCTCCAAGTGCAGGATTGGCCGACCCTTTCCATATACATGGAGAGCCAGTGCGTCTGCTCTCTTGGTTCAAGGAGGTCTTTTGAGTCCAAACTTTTTCTTCCATGGTTCTGCCTTTGAACTCATTCTTCTTTCAGTTCATACCTTCTATATCCCTCTTAGATTAGGCTGGCAGCAGTTCTACTTATAAATATTTAGCCAAATCCCTGTTGGTTCTGTGCAGTTCAAGGGTTCCAAAACATCAGACAAAAGAACTTTTCATAGATACTTCCAGATTAACTGTATTTCTAGTCCAGACTTCCACTAAAGTGGTTAATGAATCTATGTTCAACCCGCTTTAGCAAATGGTTTTTCTGTTAAACCCTCACATGGGATCCTGTTCCTCAGTGTTTGAGCAAGTCCCTATTATAATTACTACTGGCCCTAGGATCATAGCTGGCTACCTGGATAGTCTGAGAATTTTCAAAACTATCAATTTCTGTGTCCTATGTGTTTTAAGTTTAAGTATTCTAGGTTTATCCCTTTCTTCCTATATTTTACTATAAGTTTCAAAGACAAACCACCTCTGCTAAATATCAAGTTCATCACTTTCAAATTGTCTTCGATCCAATATTAGGGCACAATTTCACCTAGTTTTCTGCTACTATATAACAAGGATCACCTTTCCTAGAGTTTCCAATAACACATTCATGATTGCCTTCTAAGTCCTCATTAGAGGTACATTTAATGTCTCTATTTCTACAACAGCAACTTAGGCTCTTACTCTAAAAAAAACCACACAATTCATCCAACTCTACCCATTACCCAGTTTTAAAGCTGTTCTCATAATTTTGAGTATTTGTCATAGCATCATCCCACTTTCTGGTACCAAAACTATTCATTTCTTAGCTGTTGAAGTAAACACCACACAATGGTTTACCTTAAACAACAGGAATTTATTGGCTAACATTTTTTAGGCTGAAAGACCAAAATCAGGCATCAGCAAAGCAATGCTTTCTTCTCAAAGATTGTGGCACTCTGGAACTGGCTGCCAATGGTCCTTAGGTCTTTGGTTTTTCTGTCATTTGGCAATGCACATGATGGCATCTTGTTCTTTCTCTTCTGAGTTCCATTGACTTCCAGCTCCTTCCTGTGACTTTCTCACTCTATGTCTGAATTTTACTCTAATTATAAAGGATTTTAGTACTCTATATTAAAGCCCAAACCCATCCAATTGACCACACCTTAACTAAAAATAACATCTTCAAAACATGTTATTTACAATGGGTTCACAACCACAGGAATGTATTAAGATTAATAACATGCTTTTCTGGGGTATATAATTCAATGTACCACATCAATTATAGTGATCATTGATATATTCAGGGTTATTCCTGTCACATGAAGTTTTCATTTTCTGTATTGTTCACTTTCTATATGCCTGTTCTCTTATATTTTAGAGAATATATATATAATATACTGATTGAGTTTGGAGGTTGACTTTTATTTATTCTTTTTACTTTTACTGATGTGCAATTTATATCTTGCACTTCTATTTTTTGTAAGGGTTCAACTTGAAATTTTATCAAGCTTTTCATAAATAGCAAATGTAAAGTTAATGATATCTTGATTCCCTGCATAAACTAAAAAAAGGACTTAAAACACATTCTTTTTTTATCGTATCATTCTGTTTTTGTCCAGTATTTAAATCCTTCCTTTTCAATCCTCAGATCAGATGCACTTTGTATTATTATTTTATGTAAAATGTTGTTTACATAAACACATATGCATGCCATTTCATTTGTCCATCATTTCTTTTTGCCCTTTAAATATTCTTCCAGCATTATCTTCTTTTATTTCAAAGTACATCTTTAGAAGCTGCTTTAGGAACTATTTGTGTCATATACTCTCTGTTGGCATTTATCATACTTTCTAAATTTTTCAGTCTGGAAAGTGATATCTCATTCTCATTTACATTTTTCTGATTACTAATTAGTTTATGCATATTGTCATATTCTCTTAAGCTTTATTTTTAAACTTTTCAAGTCTTTTATGTATTTGTTTTCATTCTATTATCTTTCTGTTACTTAACTTTTTTCAGGCATTTTAGATTTTGCTACTTTTTTGTATTTATGCATTGCAATGATCTTCCCAATCTGTCATATGTTCATTGACTATTCATTGTTTTCTCCTATAGCATAAACCTTTAAAACTTATGCAAGTAAATCTTTCAATTTTTAAATGAATGTTATGCTTTTGAAGCATTAGTTATAAAGTCCTTTTGTCAGACAAATATTGCCCTATATTTTATTTTATTGATTTTTACACACAGGCCTCTACCTTCAATTAATTTGCTTTTCACTTATGTATGTGATCTTCTCTAAAGATTGTTATTTTGTTTTGTTTTGTTTTCCTCCATATTCTTAGTGATTTCTCCCAGCTTCACAAGCTATGTCATTTTCCCCAATTAATTACTAGTAAACTTTTTACCATGTGTATTAGTCAGAATAAGACAAATTAAATCTTACTGTTTTACTTTTGAATATTTATTTTTCCATCCACTACTCCAGATTATGCATGTGTGTATTTGTGCATGAGTACACATACAAAGCTACAAAACAGACAAAATGAGATTATATAAATGTCCTACAAAATGAACCATAATGAAAGTGCTTCTGGTCTTATTTATTAAGGCCAAATTACCATATTTTAACTTTCATGAATCTTTTGGAAGCCAAGTATCAAGATAATTGTGTCAGAATATTTTTTAATATTCTGTCTTATTAAACATTCTATAATTTCTTCTTTTTAAAAAATGTATTACTAGTAAACTATCTACTTAAAAGCAAGCTGCTATCATTTTTAAGAAGATTATATAAATAGAATAGTTTCCTGAATGAAGAAAACAATTTGCTTTCATTTGTTAAAGAAATAACAACACACGTGCTAATATGATTATACATAACTTTTTTAGAACCACATTTTCCAACGTTTGCCTTGAATCTATGAGAGAATCAACTTAAAAACATATTTATAGATTTTTTGTTATATAATAATAAAAATCTTATTAGCCAGCCAAAGGGGTGATGGTGCAAAATACCAGAAATCTGTTGACTTTTATAAAGGGTATTTATTTAGGGTAGAAGCTTACAGTTACCAGGCCATAAAGCATAAGTTACTTCCCTTGCCAAAGTCTGTTGCCATGTTTTGTAGCAAGATGTCTGCTGACATTCAGCTTTCCTCTTCCATTTAAGGTCCCATGGTCCCAGCTTCTTCCAATATTAGCTGTAGGTCCTCAGGCTCTCTAAGCTTTGTCTCTTTCCCTGGGGATCAATTCTCTCTGGGCTCAGGTTTGCTTCTCTCCACAAGTTCACCTGAAGACTATCAGGCAACCAGCTCTGTCTCTCTCCCTGGGCTTGATTCTCTCCAGGCTAAGCTCCTATTTGTGCTTACTTCCCAGGTTCCAGCTCAAAACTCAAAACTCCCTTCTCTGCAGTGGAGTTTCTCTGAGAGTAGCCCCCCCTCCACCAAGGGGGCAGGGATGTAACATCCAACTTATGTGCCCAAGAGTTCAATTCTCTGCTTATCTCTCTCATCTAGCATTTTACTATAAGCTTCAAGGAGAAGCCAAGCCACATTCTCTGAGTTTACATTGGAAAGTTCTTCAGCTAAATGCCCAGGCTCACCATTTTCAAAATCTGCCTTCCATGAAACACCAGGAGTTAATCTTGCTAAGTTCTCTGCAAATTTAAAACACAGATTGTCTTTCCCCTAGTCTCCAATCATAGTTTCATCATTTATTTCTAAGGCCTCATAAAAAGTCTCTTTACAGTTCATGTTACTATGAACAGTCTCTTCAAAGCACTGTAGGTCTTTTCTACCAAATATCTCACAATTCCTCCAAAAAAATAGCCCTTACCCATTTATAAAAGCATTCCAGCATTTTGGTAATTGCAAAAGCACTTCCCCACTCTCTGGTACCAAATTCTGTATTAGTCATCCAAAGGGGTGTTGATCTGTTGGGTTTTATAAAGGGTATTCATTTGGGGTAGACGCTTACAGTTACTAGGCCATAAAGCATGTTATTTCCCTCACTAAAATCTGTTGCCATGTGTAGGAGCAAGATGGCTGCCAACATTCAGCCTTCCTCTTCCTCTCAAGGCTCTGTGGTCCCAGTGTCTTCCAATAAATGCTGTAAGCCATCAGGCTCTCTAAGCTCTGTCTCACTCCCTGGGAATTGATTCTCTTTGGGCTCAGCTGCTCTGCTCCTCTGTGTACTTACTTCCAAGGCTCCAGCTCAAAACTCAAAACTCCCTTCTCTGCAGTGAGGTTTCTCTGTGAGTTCCTACACACCAAGGGGGCAGGGATGCAACATCCTACTAACATGGCCTAATCAAAGCCTTAATCATTATTTAATCAAGTAAAAGTGAAACATCTGAATCCAATATAATCTAATATGCCTGGAGTGACAGACCAGTTTACAAACATAACTGGATATCTATTTTTGGAATTAATAAGAGATATCAAACTGCCACACAACCTAAGGCATAACAAAAACTTGAGGAACATGAATGCATAATGTTGAATTAAAGAGCTTTTCCAGAAGAAGAATAAAATGTTTTTTAAAAGTTATAAATAATTTATTGAATGTGTTCTTGAGTAATCAAAGTTAGGAATTTCACATTTGAATCTATTTATTTAAATAAATATTCTGTTTTGTCTTTTTAGGAAATACTGAGAAAGTAGCTTATGGAAAGAAAGGCAAATGCTTTCAATGTGTAATATGTAGAGGCATGATTTCCTGGATGAGAATGCAGAGAATCAAGTAGAATCAGCTTCAGGGAAGCACATTGCCAGAAGATCACATTTAAGATCTGGCAAATTTGTTCAGACAGAATTTATTTTTCAGGGATAGAGATTATTTCAGGTATCATCATTTTTTAAAAAGTGGGAGTCTGTTGGAGCATCCTGTAGCATTCCTTGAATCCAATTATTGGGAGTACAACTTGACTTTAGTGATCAAATGAGAACTTAATCTTGCCACTGCTCCAAGTCCAAATAGTAACTCATAACTACTCTTCTGTGTTTTTATTAAATTATTCATTAATTAATTTATTTAAGTCTCTGATTTGAGTTTGCACAAAATCTAAATATGTTACTTTTAGTTAATTATCAGTTTATGTATGGTATTGAGAATCCTATTTCCTGTTACTCTGGATTTA
>PVKH010012356.1:0-17317 GCA_004027955.1 Chaetophractus vellerosus | reverse complement strand
AAGAGTCCCATGAACACAGACCTTCATGTCTCAACCAACAGGGGCACATGTTAAAAATGCAGATTCCCCTGAGCTACCTGACTTGCTGCCTAGAATCCCCGGGAATGGCAACCATGGCTGCAGGGCCACTGAGTTTTGCCGTCCTCTGCTCTGCAGCTTAGAAACTAAACATGGAGTGATTCATTGGCCCAGGGTCATACATCCAGTTAATAAAAAAAAACTAGATCCAGATCTGTAATTTCCCAGTTCCCGTCCACCCCTCAGGGCATCCTTCCATGTTTGAAATCTACAAGTCCACTTCATTAACATAACTGTCTTGCTGTGGGGAGAATCTCTGCTTTTGTGGAAACTTAAATACAGAGACCTCTCTCTTCTTCCTCAGGGAGATGGAATTTTCCAAGGTGCTAAATATGGACATTGGAAATCCCATAGGATCCTGTGGACAACAGAAACAAAAAGCAGGGACCAGAGATGGCATCTGAGAAATCCAATCCACATAGCAAACAAGGACCAGTTAAAGCCTAGGCATGAGCTCATTTTATGATCTCCTCAGCGGGACCTAATCTACCCGTTTTCCCACTGGACTGCCATCTTCTGAGGGGTGAAAGAATATCTTATTCCTATTGGATCGCCAGCACAGTGCTTGCCACTTAGTAGATATCGGTGAATGGATTTGTAGAGTGAATACAACAGCATAAAAAGAGAAATAATTTGAATTTTCTCTCATATTTAGGTGATCATTGGCAGAGGGCAATAATAGCAATAGTAACGAAGATGACAGTAATAGTAAAATAACAGCAAGAAACTAACATCACCACTGAGTGCTTTCGGTGAGCCAGACACTCAATGGGCTAAGCTCCTTATTACCACACAGTATCTTCTGGATTTCTCACAGTAAGCCCAATAAGTAGCTACTATCATCGCCTCCATCACAGAGATGAGAAATTGGAGTCATGAAGAGTTTAAGGAATTTGTCCAATGTCACCACACAGAAACTAATGGAGCCAGAATTTTAAGCTAGACAAACTCAAAGTTTATACTCTTAACTGCTCTATTCTCCAATTTTCAAAAACTCTGAACCTTGAGCACTTCAGAGGTAAGCTTGCGCTGCACCCACCCAGTCAGAAGAGGTAGGCTTGTGTGGCAGTTATCCAGGGTTGAAGGCACAAGCTGATGAGAGGAAAGAGAGCAGCCAACACTTGTTGACTAAGAAGGAGCTCAGCTGAAGACCACGTGCCCATCGGCATGGAGTAACACGCGATGGCCAGCACTGGGGCCAGCAGAGTCAGTGCTCAAAAAGGACATGCTGAGAGCTGAATGAATGGATGATGAATGAATGAATGAACAAGCGAGCTAACCAGCACACAAAGACCAGCTAATTCCCATATCTACTTGGAAGCCTAGGCAAGAACCTCTTCCCCCCACATATATTTCATTGTCTGCCTTATCAGTGTTTGATCTTCAGTAGAGCAGCAGGTTTCTGAAAGCACATCTTTTACAGTTTTGAAAGTCCCTTGGGGCTACTGTGGTCCCAACATGTGCCTGCTTTACCACGCATATGGACCAGGTCCCAAACCAAACTTATCATCCTGTCTTAAACCATTTTACCTATGTCTGGAGAGCCTTCCCTTGAAAGTCTGTTTTTTAGAAATCTGTTTTGAATACCACCCCTCCCTTGAGGCCTTTTCCTGGTCGCCCAGAACCAAATGTAATTTCTCCTTCCTTTGATCAAACTGCAACTTTCTGTCTGTCTGTCTCATCGTTGCATTTATCTCACTCTATCTCGTGTCATAACCATTTGTATATTGGTCTCACAAGTCCTCATTCCATATCAGACCATATGCATTTCTGGAGGGCAGGAAGGAAGTTACTCAGTCTAACAGCAGAGATCATTTACTGAGTACTAGGAAAACAGAAAGGGCTTTCCTCCTTATTACATTTTATCCTAAGTCCATGAGCAGCATGTATTACGTTCATTGTTTTGCAGATGAAGACATGAAAGAAACCTGCATGACCAAAGCCCCGAAAGGTTAAGTGACTGAAATTGTGGTAAGGGGTGGCATTCAAACGCAGGCCTGTTAGATTCTAAAGTATGTGTTCCGAATCACAAGACTTTCCATTTGGGTAGTCCCAAGCCCTGCCTAGCACAGAAGGTGCTCAAGACAACTTAGGTGATGTGAACAGACTGAAGCTAAGAATATAGTAATGTATGGCAGTGCCACGTGGGCAAATCCTCAGGGAGAGAAAAAAAGCATGGGTTTGTAGACATTAGGGGTTGGCACCTTTCCCGCTTGTTCCATCTGCCGCCAGAGACTCAGGAGTGTTGAGTCTCTGCCTAAGCTCCCTCGCTACACGTTCAAGTTCTACCCTACCTGGGAGACCTGCCTGCCCCTGGTGGCTGCAGGAGCAGGTCATGCTCACCCGCAGGGTTGTGATGGTGGCAGGGTCCCGGAGCCGGCCCTCCTCATCTTTCAGGTTGTAGCCTTCTGGCCTCTTATCGCGCTCGCTGACTTTCCACAGCTTCACGGTTTTATCTGCAGGAGGCAACCAGAGGAAATCAGAATTACAGTGAAAAGAAAGCTTGTAAAAGGGTAGAGTTTTTTTTTGGGAGGAGGTATGGGAAGAGGTGGAGGTAATGATAGAAAGGAATTGCTATAGGTGCTGGCTCCATGGAAAGGGCTTCAGCGCATACGTCTTGTGTCTTTTGAAGGCAGAGCTTCCGTTTCAGAACAAAAACATTATGCCGAGACAAAAAGCTTTCCTCGACAATTGGCTTTTTGGGTCATTCACTACAAATATTTATAGAACACTGAATAGTAGTAGCAGCCATTTGTATGTAACTATGATAGCACTTTACATGGAGAATTTATTTCATATAATAACCCCAGGGAGGTAGGTACTATTAGCATCTCCATTACAGTGTCCCACATCACTTAAACACTGTCCTTGCCAGGACCTGACAGGCACACCATAACCTACACCTTTTCATTCCTTGACCTTTCTTATTCTCACTATTCACCCCCACCCCCCTGTCACTCTGCTACTGCCACATGGCTTCCTTACTGCTGCTTGTATACACTAAGCCCACTCCTACCTCAGGGCCTTTGCACTTGCTGTGCCTGCTGCCAGGAAGCCCTTTACCTTCTATTTCATGTGACTTGCTCATTCACTTTGTTCTCTTGGTTCAAGACCCAACCTCAGAAAGGCCTTTTCTTTACAACCTATATAAAAATGCTGTCCCCACCATTCTTTCTCTTATCCTGCTTTATTTTTCTTCAGAGTACTTTTCACTACCTGAAAATTCATTACATGCTTAGTTATTTATTAATTCGATGTCTCCCTCACTAGAATACAAGATTTTTGGTGGAAGGGATTCTATTTTGTTCATCACTAAACCTCCAGCACATTGAACAGTGGCTGGGACATAGTAGATGTTTAATAAACATTAGTAGGATAATCGAATGAATCTAATCTACCAGAGCATATTGCTAGGAAATAAATGGTAAGGAGATTAATCAAAATGTTCCTTTCTCTTTATAGTCCCTGTTGAGTCCCCTGCCAGAAACTGCCTTTCTTACCTTTGTACTATCCCAGGACTTTAAACCTCTTTATGATGCCTGTCATTTGCTAAAGCATTAAAACTGGCAGGGGTGGGGTAGGGGGGATGAATAAAGGGGCATGGGGCTCTGGTCAGCCGGAGATGGCATTCCATACCCACAGGCTTTCAATTCCATTTTTTAAAGAAACATGTTTGGGTCAAACAAACCATGCCTGTGGGCCCCATGCTGTGGTGGGCCCCACATTCATAATTTGTTCTGATTTTAACTTCTCCTCCAAAAGGCAGAGTGGTGGTTGCCTTCTTTGTACCCTCCTCTTTGCCTGTCCGAGGTGGGCTTTAGAATCAGGCACCCTTGGACCCAATCCCATCTCCAGCTCAGCAGTCATGTGGTCCAAGGACTGATATTTCCAGGTAGGAAGCATGAAACTTCTATTCATTGAGTGACAAATGAACAGGGTTTTCAAATTTAGTAGGAAAAAATGCAGGCTGCCCAATTAGTGCAGGCATACAGACAATTATACTTAACTTCTCTACGCCTCAGTTTCCTCATTTATAAATTGGGGCAAAGAGTGCCTTCCTCATGGGGCTCATAAGAAGATGAAATGAAACAGCATGTAAAGTGCTTGACACGGTGTTGGGCTTCTAAGAATGGTCCAGAAATGACAGCCATTTTTATGATTAGCAAATTGGCCAATAACATGTCCTGCCAGCCAGATCAGCAAGCATTAGCTTCATTCCATGATGATGTCAGCGCAGCCTATTTCCTCTCCGTGTTATTGTCAGAGGAGAAAAGCCACCCCCATACCTTGCCATTCTTAGGGTTCCCTCTCTCCTGCACTCCTTATCTCACTCCTTCATTTCCCCTCCCCATCTCCTGATGGCCACACCCCTGGGAGGACAGACCTTCCAAGCAGGGGGTGTGGGACACAGCCCTGCCTCCCTTGAAGCTGCCTGAAACATATGCCTTGTCCTCAGAGGTCTGAATGCACCACATTGTGAAGTGGACTTTCAGCAGCAATTTGGCCACTTTAGCAGATAAGTGTCTCTGTTTTCTAATATCTGGGGATCACCGAGGCTGATCACATCTGCTAGCCCTCCTGGTGAGGCTGCTAAGTGAAAGATCAGGGCACGTTGAACTGGGGACTCAGTCTGCCTTATACGGGGGCAGAATTGTGGCAGCTTTTCCCAGCTGTAGGGTTTAATTTAGAACTTTCTATCTATATGCCAGCATTCCTCTGTTCTCGCCCTCTGAGGATATCCTGCTGCATACTAAACTGTTTTTCAGGGTGAGAAAATGAAACATGGGCCATATTTACACAGCCACATCTTGATTAGCCACTGATCAGCTGTGGCCCAGAACAACCCAAATCACGAATTTTAACACCCAATATTTTCTGTTGCTGGCTTTGGAATGTACCCCATTCATATCTGTGAGGCAATCTTTAGCTTATATTTTTTCTTATTATGAATGACAAATTGCTATACAGAGTAATAGAGAAATCATGGGTAAAACATAAATAAAAATCACCTATAATCCTTCTAGCCAGGGACAATCCTTGTTAACATTTTGCATAGTCCCTAGTATTTTCTCTTTGTGTGTTTTCTTTGGTAGTACAAACAGAATGATATTGCATCTGTGGATTTTGTATTTTCCCATTTTATTTTCTTGGTTTTATTACACAATAGTACATGTATTTGTAATTAGAAAATGAAAATGAGCATAAAGGTAAAAAATTAAAATCTTCAATTTCACTACACAGAGATAATTCTTATGAACATTTTCTATATACCCTTCATATTTGTGTGTGCAATTACATAACTGCTTTAAGTAAACATAAAATACTACATTGTTTAGAAATGCTTTTTTGCTTAATCATATGTTTATCCACTCCACATCCATCTCTATAAATATATACGTTATAATAGTGAGAACTGGTTAAGGCAAAAAGGTATACTAGAGGGAGATTTATTAATAAACTATAGAAGAATCATGGGAGAGAACACTATGCAGTCATTGAAAATGTTTAGAAGAATACTTGGCAATTAGGAAGACATTTCTGTTATTTTTAGGTTATCACCTAAAAAAAATCCAATTGCAAAACAGTTTGTAGCATACATCAGATTTTTGTTAAAAAAACAAATTCACCCATGCCTTTTTGCATTTTTTCTTTCAGAGATATTAACTGTGGTCCTTCCTGGATGGGAACTCTTTTTATCTTCATTATGTTTATCTACTTTCTAAATTTTCTACAACAAACATGTAGTATTCTCAGAGCAAGAGAAAAAATTCAGTATAACTTCTTTTATCAAGGGTACTAAAGCAGAAGTAAAAATTTAGGTAAAGCACTGTGTTTTCACTAAATAATTTCAAGTTCTAGATTCCTGGTGAATGTTATTTTTAATTAAAAATTTTAAAGTTGGGAATATATTCTAGTAGAAAGTAAAAATTGTACCCAACTATAAAGAGATAAGCACTTAAAAATTTTTTTTAAAGGGATAATTGATGGTGAATTCAATCCAATTCCCCATGGCTTGGATGCCTGAAGTCATTCTTGACTTTATTATCACACAGTTTTTCTTGACTCAGTATCTTGAAGCTTTGTGCGTAAAAACGTCTAAGGAACATGTGACTGTTACTGAGTAACGAGTTTTTCTTTCTTCTGGCTGGTTCTCTTGAGTAGTTTATCATCACTTGTGGCAGCTTTTAAACACAATCTTATCATCTATCTTCATTTTCTCTTTTGTACAGTAATTCCAATTGTCTTCCATTAATTTTTGCATGTTAACCTATTTAGCTTAAGGGGATTCTCAACCTCAATATTAGTATAAAAAAGAAAATCACATAAGAACATGGGAATTCTTCTTATAAGAATCATTTTGAGATGATGTTGGCATATGAAATAGCATCCCAAATGGGAAGATAATATCCTTGTTAATCAAAAAACTATTTAAAAACTCAATTAACAGAACATTATGCTATATAATTAATCTTCATTGCATTTCACCAATTTCTTTCCCATCCCCTCTACAAAGTCATTAATGTCTCTGAATTTTGTTGCAATAATCAATAGGATAAATTTCATAATATAAAGTAAGCTAGCTATATAAGATAATCAGACACTTTTTCCGTGCCTGAAATAATTAAGTCAAAATCATCAGAAGTCTCTTTTTTTCTAAGTAGTATTGAATCTGAGGTGCTTTTGAGCCAAACTTAAACAGTAAAATTGAATGGGAAGAAATCGGAAAAAATTCATTGTGGTTTGGCTTCCAAGAGTCCTAAAAGGTAAACAGAACAACAAATATAGTTATGAGAAAGGATGAAATTACTTGGGATCTAGAGAAACAGGCAAGTGGAGATCTGGTCATATTGAGATGAGATAAGTGTGAATAAATCCTAAACTGGTTGTTTCAGAACTGTCATTTTTAGATTTATACACAGGCTTTATATTTGAGGGATGTTTGGCTCATAGGCATTAACATCCCCACCCTTTAAAAAAAATAAGATGAACAAAAACTCATAGAAGTGAAAATAAAATAAATATAAATAAAAAGAAATTTACAAATCACCCATAATATACAGATCATAATGAACCTTTTGATATGTTCCTTTCAGTTCTCAAAACACACACACACACACATATAAATTTGTTTGATCATCTACACATGGTCTGCATTTTTTGTTCCACTTGCCAGATGCCTATTTCCCTTTCTTTGTCAATGTTAGGGGTTGGTAAAAAAACAAATTCCTTGTTTATTTAAATTTAAATGTAATCATTGCAGATTCATATACAGGATGAAATAAATCACTATCTGGCTTATTTGCTTGAGAAAGGGTGTGTAATTTGTATATACTAATCCTCATAATTATCATGCTGCTCAATTAGCACTCTTTAATATATGACTTTATTCTCAGTTGTTCTGAGCATAGCTTGTTTCTTTCAGCCAGGCTATAACAACCTGGAGGGCAGGTAATTCCACTGTATAAAGACTTATTGAGTTAATATGTAATTAGGCTCTTATTCAACCCCAATATCCTCTGTTTCTGAACTATTTATATCAAAATCCCTCCAAACCAATGAATGGATAAGAATATGGAGATAGGGAAATAAACCATTTCTTGATTTGTCCTTTCAAAGGTTCCTATCTCTTCTTGATCTGTGCTCCTAGCTTAGTACTTGATTGTGTTAGAGACAGAGACATCTGCTTTACAGACCTTAAAATATATTCAGGAATTAATAACTTCTAAACAGTATGCCATGTAGAGTTTCCTGAAATATATTCCCAGAATAACATCCAGTGAATTTTAAGACATGAAGTCACATTCCAAAAAAAACCAGCAAATGATCTGTATTAGTTGAAAACTGTTGATAACAGATCATAAGGTAATTGGGTCATAAGTTTGTTATTTTTCAAAATAATAGCTACTATTTATTGAGGGTCTAGTCTGCCAGGCACTTTGCTAGGCATTTTGAAGATATTTTTAATTGTTTCAACAGCCTAGAAGGTAAAGACAAAAACAGGCTCAGAGAGATTGAAATATATGGTTCGGCTGACTGTATCTCTGAAAACACCAAACAAGAAAAGTCAATGCCACGTACCATTAGTTGATAGAAGAAAGTAGGCTGCATTCTGCTGAGGGAGCCATCTTATTTTATTGATTTTTTCTTCTATTTCTAAACTCTTCAGGTAATCGAACTCCGGTTCATGGCTCTGGAATGTGCTGTAAACATTGTATTCACCCCTACGATGAACCTGATTTTTACTCTGTAGGAAGGGGAAAATTAAATCACATAAACCAACTGTAAATTCAACAGTTCCTTTCTGAGTAGAATGAATAAGGGTGGGATGGATAGAATGTATCCTTGTGGGATGAGGGCAGAGATATGACAGCCACATGATACCTTAGCCCAGTGGCCTCTAAAGCTTTTATTTTTTTAAATTTTTTATTACAGATTTTTCAACATTAATAAGGTCTCAACTAATTAAGATTCTTAAGATATGTCTTAAACAATTTAACCCAGAAATGCTGCAAATTTCACAAAAAACCACCAAAGAATGATGAAGAAATTAAGATTTTAAGTTTAATTCACTTGTTTCCAAGGGGCGTTATTTTCTAGAATCTCGTACCACAGCATCAGAAAAGAATAATGGGTTCTAAAGCTTCTGATCATGTACCCCTGCTGGTAGAACATCTGAGCAGGCACTCCAGTGTACATATATTATAAATTATATATATTAGCTTCTGTAGTAATATATGGCATAGATCATAAATATTCATAGAAATAGAAATCAAAATAGGGCTAGGTTTTAGAGTCATTGTAAGTGGAAGTTCTCATTCTGCGCCCTATTGGATGTCTTGGACACCCTTTAGAATGAGTCATCCCATGCTGAGTCCACATATACTTGCATCAATCCCTTACAAAGTACAAAGTTGTAGCATCTGCAACTTACAGTGGCCTTTTAAAATCTCACCAGATCCCAACAGAACCTCAGAGGTAGACATGGCGGAGAAATGAACAAAAGAGGTTCGGAGATATTAAAGTGACTTGTCCAAGATCACATGCTCATAAGCAGCAAATCTGGGCATGGACACCCAGTCCTCTTTTGTTTCCAACATGGATAACAAAACTGACAGGAGCACAGAGATGACATCTGCATCATTAAGAGAATGATGGCAATTTACCTCTGGCTTTTCCCTAGCACTGATTATGCAAAGAGAAAACAGCAGGAACTAAATAAATGATGAGCGAATGAAAAACAAGGGAAAAGGATTCTGCAGAAAGGATGAGAGCAAGAAAAAAGAGGAGAGGAAAAAGAGGGTATGAAGGAGAAAAAGAAAAAGGGGGAAGGGAGTTTTAATCCAGGCATTTTAGGATCTTATTTTCAAGATCTTCAAGATTCAGGCTTTGGGAAACTGAATTAAAAAATTCAAAGCCACATAAATAAAAGAACAAAAATTAAAAATTAAAAAAAAAACAATTCAAATTCAGGTCTTATCAAACATTTGTTATGAAAGTTTGACTCTTAATAAAAGGCTCAATTTTTAAAAGTATATATTTCTGATACAGAACATCTGAACCCAAATCTCAGTTTACCACTGGGTTATAGTGCTGAACCCAGATGTGAAATGCACTTGGGAGGACTCTGTTGCTCCTCCCAGCACACTTTGCAGGAGTGTGCCTCCTGAGAATTCACTTACAGAATTCACCCAAAAAGCAGACCTGACCTAGATGACTGTCACATGGCCTTGTTTCTCAGGCATGGAATTCATTTCAACCCCAAGACTGGCCATACAGCAAAACCACCTAACGGCATGTTAGTTATCCACATTGACATTTATTTTCACTTCTTACTGCAAAAAACCACCCTGCTTTTGAAAATGTGTCCCCCGTCATTTTACTAATGAACCAGGCTCCCCAAATATTTCAATAAATTAAAATAGGTGAAACCTATAAATAGCTAACGGAAAATGTGGAGCGGAATATTACTGGCAACATGCTGCCTTGGGTAATTTATGCTAAATAGCTCCTTGGTTCCTCTTTATCATCACTATGAATCTAATTGGATTTTTTGAAAAAAAAAATTGGAGAAGATTTGAAAATCAGTTTTTAAAAGGACTCAATGCTGACATACTTGTTTCTATGCTGCTTATTGCAGAGAGAACCAGTCCACCTTAACAATAAATTTATAAGAGTGTTGATTTGCCACCGTCCAAATCAGACTGTCAAGTGTGCGGAGTGAGTGCCAGACCAATTAGCACCAGGCAGCTCTGGAAAAGCAGGAAAAATTCCAGGTCACGAAGAGCTATTAGTTCCTACTTGCCAACCACATTTTCATGTTTTCAGGGCCAATAGAATAGGCTGGTGCCTGATTTAATGTTGAACACTTGAATTTATACAGAACCCCGAGGGATTCTGATGCCCTTATAGAAATTAATTGCAAATAATGTGCAATTACCAAATATATCACCACTAAATGAGGCTTTCCCTTTTCGAGGGGAGGTGCAACACAAATGGCTTGGAGGCACCAAGCAGGCTTTAAATTGCTAGGGAAGCCTCTTGTGAAAACTTCCTCCCACACTGGCCCTCCCCCTAAGTTCCAGAGTGGAGCGCTTGGTAGATCTCGGAGGCAGGCAGTGGCAGATGGGAGAGGCACCAGAGCCCAGACCAGCCTGCTGGAAGTGCCAGGACCATGCCAGGGAGGCCCAGGGAATCAAATTGGGCCATAATCCCATTCTGTCAAAACAGAAGCAGATACCACCCAACTCAATTTATATGAAAAAGAGGAAACAATTCTTAGTGGAACCTGAGACCCAGGAAGAAAGGGCTTTTAGAGATTCTCTGAAGGCTAGAACTCCTGCTCAGAAACTGTGCTGCATATGGAATTCAGCTCCAGGGACCTTCATGTCACCTACTATAAAATGTGTACAGGATGCATTGCTCAAATGTCATTTGGTGGTACTTCACTCCCTTTGGTAGGGTGAGCTATCATTTTCTACTCTACTGACCCAAGTTTTCCCCTTCACATCTGTTGGCAAATAAAGCCATTTTTTCCCCCTTCTACATTATGGCAGTGCCCAAAACCAAGGGAGACTGAATTTCAAATCCTAATCAAAAAAGAGGAGCCATGCTCAAGCACCCATGGAATTTTGCAGGTTAGCTGAGAAGTGAAACCCTTTTGAATGTGTAACATGCAGGCTTGAAAAGATAAGTCTGTGCCCAGAAGAGGCTCTATTTTCAGGTGCTTTTATGAGCCTGAATGTGGAAGTGTTGATGTTAATGACTTTTTGGCAGTTTTTAGTTCACTAGCAAAGCAGCAAGGTTAAGGGCGACACATGAGGATTAAGGAACAGTAGGAGGGCTCCTTTAAAAAGAAAAGAAAATGGGCATTTTGCATTCATTGCCACTTACCTCCTGCTCTCGTTGAAATATTACAACCCGACCCCCCTTGTCCCCTGTCGCTAGTAATTCTCCCGTGTGGTTGAATTCTACCGTAGAGATAATGTCAGCTGAAAAGAAGAAGACAAAGGCAATTTAAGTAACTGCACATTTACTTTGGGCGGATAGATAATAGACACACGTTTCTGTACATTTATGGGTTTAGGGCTTTGTCTGTGCAATGGGATTTACAAGGATTTTATGTTCTGTATTTTAAGTAAAGTAAATTTCCTAGATGCCCACTCTGTACTGTGATCTCTTGAAACATCTGAAAAGAACAAAAGGGAAAGCACTCTCAGACCCTTTTGTTTTGGGCAAGAGAAAATGAATTTCTTTATGGTTCAGGGAATGGTAACTTTTTTTTGCCAATTTCTACCAGCTCTAGACCCTTCACTTTTTGTATTCCCTTTGCTACTGCACCAAAAAACTTCTCCAAATGGGTTTCAGATAGGGCTGAGGGCTGTGATGAAACAGGTCTGGCATGCTTGAAGCTCAGACACCAAAGCTCAAGTAACAGAGCACAAAGAAATCATTGGGGAAACTACATGAGTCGAACATTCAAAGAAGGGTCCCCCACAATGCTCCAGCTTGACCCATGCTTGTGCAACTTTTCATGTGAGCTCAACACACTCCTCGAGAAGAGCACAGCCTTATTACAACCTCAGGAGAAAGGTGCTGCAAAATGGGGTCATGAGGTCAGAGGGGAGAGGGCAATTTGTACTCTGTATTTCTAAACAGAGAAAATTCACAGGCACCAGGAACTCAGATCACAGATAATTGCTGAAGGAATGCCAGCCAGCCTGCCAAGTCTTTCTTCTATGCTGGTTACCCCTGGAGGAACACGGACAGGTAAATTACCTATGATTGGATTTATTAGGGCTATTTTTAGAAAAATGTCAGAGGTTAATTCCCCTACAATTATTCCCCCGCACGGCTCCAACAATTGCTACTGAGAGTGCAAATGAGTTAAAAAAAAGGGGGGGGGGGCAGGGTAATTATGACTATGGCCATTGACAGAGGAACATTCTGAAGATTATTTCTATTTGAGAAAAGCAAAGGCGAAACAGTCAGGTGGAAACCAAGGCAATTACCCCTGAATAATTCAAATCTCAAATCTTACTTTTATATCATCATTTCAGGATTTTCTTTGTATGCCTGATTTATTCAGGCAAGTGGTGTGAAATTCTCCACTTACATATAACTGTCCTTTTCCATACAGGAAAATGCTACAAATGGTCATTCTTTGTGTAGGCATTGAAAAGAATAAGGCATAAGCCATAATCACTTTCAAGCAAGATTTATTTAAAAGAACAATTCATGATTGCTTGCTTTGGCCCCTCATGATTGATACCGGGGGTAGCAAACTCAAATCCCTACAGGGCCAGACAGGTAACATTATAGAATGACGCAAACCAGGTGAACTAGAAAGCCTGTGTCCCCCCTTAAGGGACTAGCATTTACTTAACTTCAGTTAATTGTGGCTGTGAAATACTGCATGCACTGCCAGATGTTCTGATTTTTTTTTAAAAAAGAAGAAACTGGAAATCAAGATGTTTATGCAAAATCTCTTAAATTTTAAATATTGGCAGCTAATTTTTTCTTAAATGTCATGCCATTAATTATTAAAATAAGCTCATCTATAGGCCACATATGGCTTGTGGGTCACCAGTTTCTATAGGAACTTCATTCAGAAAATGCCTTTAGCTGTAAAAAGGAATGAAGCTCTGCCACATCATACAACATGGAAAAACCTTGAAGGCACTATGTTGAGGGAAATAAGCCAAACAAAAAAGTACAAATGCTATAGGAGCTCACTTACATGAACTAATCAAAATATGAAAATTTGCAGTCAGAAACTAGAATACAGATTGCCAGGGGCAGGGCGGGGGTGGGAAATAGGGCGTTACCACTGAATCGGTATGGAGTTTCTGTTGGGGGAGATGGGAAAGTTTTGGTCATGGATGGAAGTAATGGTAGCCCAAAATTGTGAATGTAGTTAACACCAATGAATTGTATACTTGAAAGTGGCTAAAATGGGAAGTTTTAGGTTGTATACATGTTAGCAGAATAAAAATTAACAAAAAACAACAACTTTGGAACTGTACAGCACAAAGAGTAAACCCTAATGTAATCTATGGACTATTGTTAATAATATAATTATAATCTGATTGTTTCATCAATTGTAATTGTTACCACACTAAATGCAAACTGTGTATGGAGAGGTCAGTATATGGGAACTCTGATTCTGCATGATTTTTCTGTAAACCTATAACTGTTCTAATAAAAAATAAAATAAAACAAAAAGAAAATGCCACCTCATTCCTTATTGATGATCTAAATGGGAAATCTAGTCCATACACTCAGAATGACCCCTCCAGTGAAAGTTATCCTTAAGGAAACACACAGAAACACATAATAAGCTACATGGTTACCAGGCTCCCGATATAAAGCTTAAAAGACCAGCTGTACATATATGTAGGGGTAAGAAAGTCCAGAAGTCCAGCGTGGCTGGAAAGCCAGCCTCAAGTGAATTCTTTGACCACTTTCCTTTGTTACAGTTTGTGCACCCTAGCAAATGACTTTCCATATTCAGGGGACAGAAAGAGGCTGTTTAACATTTGCAGTTGCTTCAGAGCCCCCTGGCTGGAAAGCGCGGAGAGCTAGAACATATCTCTAGCTTTAGTTATCTCTTCTAGCTTTTCAGGGGGCCTCCATGACTAATGAACGGAGCTTCCTGGTTTGGATAGAATCTAAAGGTTGTTTCATTTCACTTTCAAGCTTCTGTCAGGTAGTAAGGAATGAGTCACAGCTCTCAAACACGCTCCAGGGAGAGGGAGTGGTGTGGAATAACTAAGGAGAGGGAGAGGGTGGTGGGTTGACCAGGCCTGGAGGTTAACAGAGCCAAGCCTCTGTCTTCAGGGCAAGAGTCTGCTTAAGAGCACTGTGTACCCTTCCCCATGGCAGCATTTTAATGTGCAGGACCAGTGTTTTGGATGGACTAGACTGCCCGTGCATTAATAACCAAAAGGTGGGCCTTCTCTTTTGGTGAAGTCGAGTCTCAGAAGAATGAGTTAAGTGCCTTTTTCCAAAGTGAGAAAGCACCTGTCTCAGCTGCAAAGTAAAGGTCACTCAGAGGGAAACAAAACCTGCTTTACAGGAATAGCATATACATTGTCTTTCGACCAGACTATGAAAATGTCTTTACTCTCCCTTTAAAATCTATACACGTCAAAATAAGGTAGGATTCAAGTTTGGGTCTAAGTCACATGATCCAAGCCAGTATTATTAGAACTCTGCATTATGGCATGTTAGATTTGGTTCCAGCTAATAAAAATTTCCCTTTGTTTTCAAAGTGTTATCCCATCAAGAACCTTGGAAAAGAAAGGCCGATTAGCATGGCAGGATTCTGAAATTCCTCAGCCCTCTTGCAAAATCCTTACCTTTATTTTAATCCTGCCAGCTGGTTGGTCTGAACATTAGGCTGTTTATATCTAGCTCTTGCCTACCTCCCTTCAGAGCATATACCTTTGCAGCTCAAGTTAATACCTGTTTTGAACTTTCATGCTTCCTGACTCATTTATCATTGCTAAACCTGTGGGTGTAACGAGAATACCTTACTGTCCCATCTGTCTCTGCATATCTTCATCTATGACTCCTCAATAATTGATGCAAAACTCATGAATCACCCAGCATTCCAATTTCAAGATATTGAAACTTTCTGATACAAATACTCTTGTGTTTGCAGCCTACTCTTTTGTAGAGCAGTTTAAATGGGAATATTTATACTATTCAAGACAAGAAAACTTTTGTGAGTATAGAAAGAGGATATGGTGATAACAATAAACTGCAAAATTAGAGATAGATAATTTCATCTGAAGACATGGTTAACAGAAATAAATTCATAAAATTCAACCTGACTTTGGCCTTTAAATGGTCAGTTTATATGACAGCTCAACATGTTATTAAATCCCTGGGAGAATCATGCCATTGAACAAGAAGGTATAAACTTGAGCTTTTTCCCTCTGTTTTATATATATGAGGATAAAATGTACATTGACTAAAAACAAAACCCAAAACAGTTACAGAGGTCAAATGTAGTTAAAATGATTTTTTAAAAAAGAAAACCCTAGGCAATGTGAGGCTTGCCCTGCTCCACATCTATTTGTGCCGATTTAATTTCCACAAGACGGTGGCCTGGTAACCTCATTTCTAGTTTAATATGCATTGTTAAGGCAGAATTTTTCTTTTTAAAATCAATGTCAGCACACGAGTGTTCCAGACTGGTCGTTTCATACATAAATTCTCCGTTTACCTGAAAAATAGAAACGGACTCGGCAATTACTATTTATGTAATTGTAAGGCTGCAGCCAGCTGAAGTGGTCTCCATATTGTCCACTAGGACTTAGTGTAGTGTAAGCAGCGCCAGAGCAGCAGGTTGAGGCAGGCACCTGGATTAGCAGATCAAACAGCAGAGTGACCGTTTTCATAGTTTAGACTTAGAGAAGATAGAAATCCAAAGTCTACTGATGGAACAAGATCATACTGACCAGGTCACTAGCATTGGCCTCTTAACAGTAATTACAGGCATTGAAATGAGAGGGTAATACAGTTTAGTCTTCAGTACCCATTCAGTGTTTGTCTGTTCAAGAAACATCTGGTAGATATGAAGTCCTTTACTCTACACGTATCAGCTGACTTTCTTATTCTAGACATTCAATATTTGGTTTTATTCATGATGACCAAGTTGACTCTAGGTAGAGCTTCCTGTTTCTCTTCAGCTAGGACAAGAATATCAACAAGGATGGAAAATAGGCTTCATGCTGGATAACAAAGATGAAATGGTAGTAGCTGCCAAAACTGCTGTGTCGAGAAGGACTTGGGGGGTCACTTCTAGACTGAGAGGCCATGGGTCCTGAGGGTGGGAGAGGTGACATCCTTTACTTATTTCCTGCATAGGGGCTTCTAGCTAGATTAGCAAGTGACAGTGACTTTGTGGAACATTGGACAGGCAGGAATTTTAGGTTTCCCAGGGGGAATTAAAATTACTCTTTCCATCTATATTAAACTGTGGCTTCCTTCTCAAGTCCTGGGTCACAGTTCAAAAGCAGCAACCATTTTCTCTGGTAAGGCTTTCTCTGTTAAGTTTTAATAATGGAAATAGTGCCTTAAAGCATATTTTCTATCAAAATAGGGTGAGGGGAAAAAAAAGTCTGGTTATGGCCAACCACAAGATAAGTCCAAGTACTGCTTCTGGGATTGTGACAAAATTGTCTTGTTGAAAAGATGTTAATATATCGTAAAATTTTAAAAAAAGAAACAGGCAATAAAATAGTATATATCTGTGGCAGTTTGAAGATGGGTAGACCCCAGAAGATCATGTCCTTAGAGTCAATCCATTCCCTTGCATGTAAACCTATTGTAGGTGGGAGCTTTTGATTAGATCTAAGGGACCTTCCTTTTGATTAGATCGTTTTAGTAGGGTAGGTCTTAATCCTCTTACTGAAGTCCTTCATAAAATAAAAAATAATAAATAAAAAGTCATAGACTTAGAAAAAAGCACCAGAGACATAGAGAAGCCTATAAAAATCAATAAACCAGGGAGAGAAAAAGCCACAGACAGAACAGCCTGAAACTGAAGCAACAAGGCCTGGAGGAGAGGAGAGGGGAAGAGGGGAGGAGGGCACCGCCATGTGGCTGATCACCCACAACTGCAACTTGGTGAGACAGCGCCTCTTGATGATGCCTTGATGATGCCTTGATTTGGGCATTTGGGCATTTTCACAGCCTCAGAATTGTAAACTTTTAATCTAATAAATTCCCA
>PVKH010012355.1:0-17320 GCA_004027955.1 Chaetophractus vellerosus | reverse complement strand
TCTTTTATTGTCATTTTACAGTCAATAGGATCACTATTGAGGACCCCTCTTTCATTTCTTATATTAGTAATTTTTGTATTCTCTCATTTTTCTTGGTTAGTCTGGGTAGAAATTTATCAACTTGATCTTTCTCAGAGAACCAGAATTTGATCTTGGTGATTTGTCTAATGTTTTCTTATTTTCAGTTTCATTGATTTCTGTTCTAATTTATTTTACTTCTTTTCCTCTGTTTATTTTTATTTATTTATTTTTTTGCTTTTCTTTTTCAAGTTTCCTAAAGTAGAAGTTTAGATTACCGATTTTAGATATGTTTTCTTTTCTAATATTTTCCTTCTCTGAAGAACTTCTTTTAAACATATTGAGAAAGGCAGATCTACTGGTGGCAAATATCCTCAATTTTTTTCTGAGAAATTATTTTTTTCTCCTTAACTTTTGAAGAATAATTTGAAGGATGATATCCTTGTATATAGTGATGTTGGTTGATGTGGTTTTTCTTTCAAAACTTTAAATAATACACTCCACTCTTATTGCTTGCATGGCTTCTGAAAAGAAATCTGATGTAATTCTTATCCATGTTCCCCTATGGGTAAAGTGATTTTTCCCTCTGGCTTCCTTAAATATTTTGTCTTTGTGTTTGCTTTTCTACAGCCTGAATGCAATACATCCAGGTGGGAAATTTTTGGTATTTATCCTGTTTAGTGCTCCCTAAGCTTCCTGGATCTGGGGTTTGGTATACGTCATTAATTTTGGAAAATTCTCAGCTATTATTGTTTAAATATTTTCTGCTCCTTTCTCTTTTGCTTGTGCTTCAGGTATTCCTATTATGCATGTTTCATCTTTTGTAATTGCTGCACAGTTCTTGAATATTCTGTTTCCTGGTTTTTGTTAATTCTTTTTTCTCTTTGCATTTCAGTTTTAAAAGTTTCTATTGTTATATCTTCAAGTTCACTGATGAGCCCATCAAAGGTATTCTTCATTTCTATTACAGTGGTTTATTTATTTCTAGCATTTCCTTTTGATTCTTTATAAAAGTCTCCATCTCACCACTTATATTACCCATCCAAACTTGCATATTGTCCACTTTTTCCATTAGATCCTTTAGCATATTAATCAGATATTTTAAATTCCCAGTCTAATAATTTCAGCATCTCTGCCATATCTGAGTCTTGTTCTGATACTTGCTCTTTTGCTACAGACTGTGTTTTTTGCTTTTTGGTATGCTTTGCAATTTTTTTGAAAACCAGACATGATGTACTGAGTAAAAAGATCTGAGGTAAATAAGCCTTTAGTGTGAGATTTTATGTTTATCTAACCAGAAGATAGGTTGAGTTTACTGTTTGCTGTAGTCACAGATTTCAGAACCTAAAATTTCCTCTGATGTTCTTGTTTTTTTCTCTCATGTTGTCTTTAGATTTTCCTAGAGACATGTTATTAACTAATCCTGAGCCTTGTACTTCTTTCCGTTGTAATCTCCCTTTATTGTACAGAAGTCCTATTGATGTTTTGGTAAGGTGTGGGAGGAGAGTAAGTGCTTTATAACACTATAACTTGTTCTCAATGTTTTAGTGAGCATGGGCCCCTAGACTGTGACCTTCATAAATACTTCTCAGCTTTCCTTCTTCCCTTTAGGTGGCACAGGAATGTGACTGGGAACTGGAATTGGGTATTTCCCTTGTGTCATATTAAATACTATTGAAGGCTGAATTTTAGTATTTCCCATCCCTCATTTGGAAGGCTACATAGGGTTGGAGTTGGATATTTTCTTTACCCCACATCAATGGCTAGAGATGGTTGGATTTGATTATATCCCTTCCCTATGTTAGGTAGGCTCTGGTAAAATAATTTCCTTTAAGGACAGTCCTTTGTTATGGAGAGTCGACTACTGGGGGTATTTCAGAATGGTTACTTTTACCTACCCAATGCTGGAAACAGAGGGGAATTTTTTCAGGTCTTTAGAGTATAAACGTGGTGGGGCTTCTGGAGGTAAAACACAGGACAAGGTGAGACGCACCTAAAATTGGGCCCATTGGAGGCTTTAACTCTCACTGAACCTCCAGCAATTCCTCAAATACATTTTAAGCTTTCCTATCAGTACTGGCTCCAGGGACATGTTCTGTTCTTGGGCTCCTTTTCCAGGTAAATTGTGATTCTCTTTTTCCATCACTCTCCTGTTTTGGAGACTGTGGTTTTCCCTGTGATCTCACTTCACTGATGGATCTAAGAGGAGCTGTTGTTTTTTCATTTTTGTCAGGTTTTTATCCTTGTTGTTAGGATAGGAGTGATGACATCTAAGCTTTTAACAAGCCAGCCCAGAACCCAGAAGTCTTTTGGTTGTATTTATTTTTTATTTGCCTTAATGTAATCTTTTCACAGCCTTATAAAAAAATATTTCTCTCTTTTTGTACATATGTAGTTTATTGGTTTATGTTATTGTGCTAGATTTATCACGTTAATATGCCCAGTTTCCACTAATCCCTATATCCATGCCAATTGCCATGTTACCTGTAGGGGCTTCCCACTCTAACTCTGGATCCAACCGTATGTTTTGTTTTGCCATATGGAAGATAAGCAGAAGTGACAAGCAGAAGCATAAGAATGTTGATGCATTTGTACTTGCCCTTGCCACTACCATGAAAACATGCCCAGGCCACCCTGCTGAAAGATGGAAGACACATGAACCAGTTGTCCCGTTGTAAGAGTCAAGTCATTCTAAATAAATTGACAAACAAACGCCATATATGTGAAAGAAGCCATATACATTTGTCAGAACTGCCTGGCCAAATCACAGCTGACCACAGAAGCTTGGGTGAGCACAACCAGGTTCTTCCAAGTGCAGCCCAATTCACCTAAACCCCACTAAATCATGAACTCAGTAAATCTTTATTGTCAAATGTCACTAAGGATGTGTGGTTGTTTGTTACCCAGAATTAATGTGGTCCCACACATGCTGATACAGAAATTTGTGCCAGAATAAGAATTCTGTTAAACAAAAACCTAAAATATAGGGCATAAGCTTTGTGACTGGTTGGTGAGAAAATCTAGAATAAGGCATGGGCTACTGTTCTAGGAGGCAGGAAAAAAAAAAGTGAGAAAACTGTAATTAGAAGATGTGGTAGATTAAATCATGATCCCACAAAGACATGTTCAAGTCCTGACCCCTGATCCTGTGTGATTGATCTCATTTGTAAATAGAAACTTAGAACTTGTTATTAGTTGAACCCAACCTGAATCATGATGGGCCTTAATCCAATATAGCTGAAACCCTTATACACAGAGGAAATTGAGTTGTAGTTAGTCAGTAGAAGCCAGAAGTGGAAGTTAGAGAAGGACACAGATATCGCCATGTGTTAGAGGCAGAGAACAAGCCAGCATCAGAATGTACAGACTCTGGAAGAAAGTATGGCTTGGTAGTATCTTGATTTTATACATCTAGCCTCCAAAACTGTGAGACAATAAATTTTTTGTGTTCATGCCAAACCAGTGTATAATATTTGCTATAGCAGCCCTGGAAAACTATGACAGAGGTGGGAAAAATGGCTACTCACATTATATAGTGGAGAAATATTTGTTAAAACTCTCACCAATGGGAACGTAAAAGACACGAAAATACCTAATAAGCTTTTAGACCCAAGTGAACAGGTTTCCAGGCAGAATGTTGAAAGCACTGGCATGCTTTTACTAATATTTATAAGTTTCTTCAAGAAAGAGATGGTCCAGAGAAAAGAGTGGCCTGTTCTCCAGCAGAATTTAGAAGGAATATAGAGACATCAGGACTTACTAGATTGGAAAGTAAAATTAATTTTTAAATTCAGCCTTTCAACCTAGAAAAATATTCTCAAATTAAGAAATGGCCTGAGGTTAACAATAAAATCAAGGGTAGGGATATGACACCTCTTGTGAAGATTTCTTAAAGAATTAATATAAAACCTTTCATTTATACAAAAGAGCTTTTAGGAATGTTAAGAGTATATTTCTAAGCAGACTACCATATCAAAATTAGTAGTAATTAAGTCTAAAAGGAGAGTCTTGAAAAGAATTCTGAGTTTATCTTTTGGCACGAGGAATGGAATGGTATAAAATGTATTTCCAAACTCTACTGAGTTTTTGAGATAGTTGTACTGGCAGAAGCACTACCAGCCTGAATTAAAAGGGTCTGAGATTGCTCAAAATTTATAAAATCTACTGGTCTATTATCTTTTTGCAGGCAGAAAGCAGAGTGAGAAGTCATTCAAGGGACATATTTTCTCAGAAACTCTCCAGAAATGAACAAAGAGGCTGATAGTTAAGGAATTCCCTTCCAGAGGGAAGATTCAGGAGCTCTGGAGAACAATAGGCTAGAGAGTGATGAAAAAATAGAGCATATACAAGAAACATTGCTCATTCCAAGAATAGAAGGACATGCAACATTTGCCCCACAGAATATTAGAATTCTATGGAATAATGACTTCAAAGTGCTTTCTTTGTATCCTTTGGTTATGCTGTCCCGATTTATCTCTTGTTTACTTAATTCATAGGTCTCTGGATCAGAAGGTGTCACATCGAACTTAATATATCTCTTAGTTTGCTAGGGGTGTTATAACAGTTACCTCACTCTGGTTGGCTTAAACAACAGAAATTTATTGTCTCAGTATTGGATGCTAAAATCCTAAAATCAAGGTGTTGGCAGGATCAGGCTTTCTCCCAAGTCTGTAGCATTATGGAGGTGACTTCTATGATTCTATATTCTTAGAATGATTTTATGATTGGATGAGATTTTGGGTATCCTAAGTTAGGGTGTGTATATTTTGAATGTAGGAGTGGACTGTGGTTGATTGTATATGTGACCTCAGTTCACCAATAGCTGTGTCCTTTCCCTTTATAACAAAATCATTTATTGCTCTCTTACTCTGATTTCCTACAGGGTTATGTGATGTGCTTTGGCCAATGGGATATTAGTAGATATGATGCAAGCAGAGACTTGAAAAAACACTTGTATTTCTCTGCTTTCATACTAGTACCTCTGCCATAACCATGCCCAGGTTTGCCAGCTGGAGAATGAAAGATACATGAAGCAAAGCTGATTGGCCCTAATTACACCATCTGTGACCATTCTAGACCAATTGACAGTCAGCCAACCCACTGACATGAGTAATTCTAAGAGAGCTGTAAGCCAACCTGTAACTGACTGCAGGCACATGAATGAGCCAGTAAGCCCATCCAAGCCCGCAAGTAAACCCCACTGATTGATGAGCCAATTAAAGATTTATTCTTTTATGCCATGAAGGCTTTTGAGTTATTTGTTATGCAACATTATCATGACCATAGATAACAGATGCAATTACCTTTACTTAAATTTTGTAATTATAATCACAAGAACAATTAGCCTAAACAGATCTGAGAACAGATGAGACTGACTGAGGGGGGCAGAAAAGCAATAATTTGCAAGAGATTAACCTACTGGCTGAAGCACTCATCACTAGTAAGGGATCAATTGCTTGTCTATTTTCCTTGGTGGAGTATAAATTTAAGGTAGATTCTACTGTACATTGATTTGTTTGTTTAATACTTACAACTTTATGACAAATTATATCATTAGCTTGTCACTTAGTATTATCAACTAACAGGGGCACTAATCTCTTTATTGAATGAGTGCATGGATTTCCATTTTATCGGGAGAGAGCATAGGCTTTCAGGGATTTAGTAGTAAGCCCAATGTCAATTTACCATTAATAAGAATATATAGCCCCTAAAACCATATCAGACTCCAAAAAATGAAAAAATATTTTTTTACTACATTGTATTAATTTCCTATTTAAAACATTTATTTCTGTCAAATTGCTACAATTGATTTGGGGGGGGGGAATTTTGAGAAAAAAAATTTGAACTATTACAAAAATGACACTATCCAAAAATATTCCTATTGATAAAAAAAAGTCCTCACTTTCTTGTTCATCCAGAGTCACTTCAAACCAGCTGGCTATGAGGTTCCAAATCATATGTCAAAGTTAATGTTAAACAGAAAACTGAGGTGACAGGAAAGAGAGAAAGAAGGAGGTGAGTTTAGAAATAGGAATTGCCATCAAAGTTAAAATAAAAAACTGCATCAATAATGTATTTATATGTCTCCTATTGTTAACAGGCAGTTAGGCTCATGTATAGTGATTTTTCAATAAGCAATGTCCTTCTTTTACTACTTATTGTCTAGATACATACACACACATGCTGATTTAAACTATATAAACCTTATTTAGTAGGAAAGGAGAAAATTCTTCTTTTAACTTGTTATTGAACATGGAATTGCAATTAAACAAAATGTGTTTAGGGAAATTATCTTCCACTATAGTAATGGAATAAGGAAATTGAAAGCATTTTTATTTACAACTTAAGTGTGGGTGGCTGTTAAAGAACATTGTAACACTATTAAATTTGTATATCAGTTTTCATGTCACTAAAAATAGCAGCTTAGCAAAATTCTTCTTTATTTTCACCGACTTTAGTGCTGAACTTTGACAGGTAACAAAAGAAATTGGGTGTAAAGTAATCTGTGGGTTTTTAGACATTTGTAAAACCCAGATTCTCTTTTTTTCTTAATGCTGTTTTGATTTCCCACAGTCTCGTAAGCAGGTAGTGCCAGATTTTCAGCTTGCTCCCCTATACTTACCCCATGATGTAATTCATTATTTTTTGAGGAAATACATTAGAAGTAAAAATTTAAATATGACATCAACATTTATTTCTATATTCTTGGCACAAATTGCTTACTTGATTCAGGCAGGCAAGTAATTATATATAAAATGTGTTTGATGGCATATTTCAGAAAATATTGTTGGGTGGACACATTTTTGAATTTAGGTAGACAAGTAGACAGACAGATACACACATATAAGAAACATACTTTTACCACTGCATTAACTACAATTTTACTGAGATACCACAATTTTCATATAACCAGCACATTTGATAAAGGAATATGATCAACTTATAAAGCAGTGGGCAATGGACCTGCTGTAAGTACTACTTGAATATTATTTGAATATTGTCAAATCAGTAAGACTTCTAAAAATAATGTGTTCTTTTCTTGATTTTATTGCTAATAGGTCTGGTCCTTATTCAGTCAAACTACCCTTATTTTTAGTTACAGTGCCAGAGTCCATCAGTTTCCTTTTAGAGCCTCTTTAAAAATAGAATCACACAAACAAATATTTTCTGTCTTTATTTGCATGTTTCCTGTGATAGCTTTGACACATTGTGAAGTTTGTCCTTAATTAATATGATTTATGGACAGACACTAAAAGCAGTTTGAGAGGAATATGAAATAGTTTCCTTGTATGTTTACATCAAGTTATCACTCAGACTATTACTGAAGAATATTGATTAGGTAAAATCTTTTACTCAACTTAGAAGAAATACCTGAACATATTGTGGTTATTAAATATAAAAATAGATGTTCAGCATAAACAGACACTTTAAAGCAACAGACAAAATAAGGCATCAGTTTGTATGTGACATTAAAATTTTTATGAAATAATTTGATGAGAAAATAACTTTGTGTTCTTGGATTCTATTTCTTAAAATTAGGTGAAGTGGAAAATTTATGAAACTGTAATTTAAAATCCTTCCTATCTCAAGGCAACATTCTACTATGTGATTGATGTTAGTGATGTTTCTTTTTATTAAGTAATCATCTCACTACTTTTGTCATATATACAAAATCAAATGCAACCCCAATGTGTTCTATCTCACATTAGTTTACTTGTTTGTACCAAGGGAAAAACAGGCAATGGCATCAATGACATTGTTGGAGTTACATTAACAACATGCAAATACATGTTGAAATACAGTCTCAATACTAACTACAATTGTTTGATATGTTCTGCCCTTGAAGCTCTAATGGAAATATTTTTATTTTTAGGTCATGACCTATTAAGATTTCCTGCTATTCTAATGGTAAAATTTTCATGCTTAGTTTCATAACTTATCTTAAGGTTGTGATCACCGGTAAAATGCACCATTGAAAGAGTTCATTTATTTCTTAATAAATTCAGTAAACATTGACATATCACTCATTAAATTCTAGTGACTAGGCTGGCTTATGTGGTTAAACAAATATATGAACTTTGCCCTCAAGAAGCTAAAAGAGCATAAAACTAATCAGGGGAAATGTTTATATAATGAATCACCATATCCTGATACAGTGCAGGAATGAACAAATTTGGGGGAGTGAAAAGATAAAAGATAGGACACTTGAGATGGGTGGGGAAGGTCTCACAATGGGAAGGAAGACAGTGAATAGGCACACTCTGTGAATATTTTGGAATCTGAAAGCCTATTTTACCTACTTCAAGATTAAGTTTGCTGTTGCCAAGAATTATGCTAACAAAGGAAAAGGAATTTCTTCTTTCCTATGTAAACACCAATAGTTTCCAAGCATTGAATAAAAATGTTAAAATCATGCCACGTATGTGAATTTTTTCTCTGTAGGAGTTAGTTCTTTACTAATTAGTTCCAGTTATACAGAAATTTTTTTGAAATCTTAAATTTTTTGCAATTAAAAGGGCAAATTATTTTTCCCAGTTGATTATGGGTTATGAATTGGCTCAACATATGTTCCTGTCAACAGTCCTAAATTGGATCCTTACAGATGCTTCTATTATTGAACTATTTGGGAAGTATTTAAGGAAGTCTCTTTAATTCCTTGAAGAACATTGTGTACAATACTGACGAATTCAGAGTATACTATATGTGTGTACACACATACACATAAATAACATTTTTTAATGTTTTAAGTGAATCAATTTGAAAACACTTAATTTTAAAGAGCAGGCCTTTCACTCTACTATTTTTGTAATACCAATCAAATTCCTGGGAGTTATAGCTCTGGGTGAAATTTATGATTTTGGTAAATATCAAAACAGGGCTTCTAACTTAAGGTGATTTATGTGATTTTAGTGCAAAAAATGACTTTGTAAAAAAAAATTTCTAATCTAAGCATTCATACTATAGCTAAAGGAACAGATGCAAAGAAGTGCATTTGCACATTGTCTACCAACTGGTACAGGGACTCATGCTGCTGCTTTCTTTGATTCAAATAGGTGGAAGAAACATATTTGAAAACACTAGCCTCTGAGAAAAAAGTGAGGAATAGACTTCAATCCAATTATACAAATATTGTTTAATGGAATGAAAACCAATAATTCAAACTTAAAAAGTACTAGTGCATTTTTCCATTTGCAGGGTTAATTTTATCTTAGATAACAAAACACATCATATTCAGTTATTTTTTATGAAAACTTTTTTCCCTGATCAACCCAATGTTGTTAATCAGTATTTAAAATGTGGATAGCCCATATATATTATAAAAAACATCAATATAACTTAAAAAAAAATGTTACCCTCATAGATCATCTTGAGAATGGTTTCCCAAAAAGGGGCAAAGCAATGTCCATTGAAATTGTGCTTCTATCTTAACAGACTTCTGACAATGAAACATTATATTGCAGTTATTTTGTTTCACTTATTGGCATAAATCAGATGTGTCCCCCAATTCCCCAACTCAAAGGAATTTCCTTTATGCATGAAGGAGGGCAATCTGCCATTGATATGCTGTATTTCTTACAACCATAGAACATAAAACTGAGATTGATGTGTATTCTTCGAAGTTTGTACTTTCTACTTTTTTCTCATCTCTTCCCTGAAGTTTTTCCTGGCTCTCTTATCCACTTTAGTAAACGTTAATAGTGACTTTTCTCTTCTCCTTCAAAATCTATGCCTGCTGTTATCATTATACACATCTCATTATATTGCAATTAATTCTTGGCATAAGCTCCTCAATTAGGTTATATATATTTAACCTCTCTGGTATTCCAGAATATAATTTGGAAGGTGATATTTTATATACATGATATGTGGCTAAAGGATTTTCAGCCCAGGCAGAGTTAAATATAAATTTCTTTAAAACAGTGACTATGTCATTGTTTTTCATTTTTCCAATAGCAGCAGTTTAGTTCAATATAAATAATAAGCATAGAGAATAGTAGGTGGACAATGAAAGTTTATAATTTCAATTAATTTGTTTAGAATTATATTCTCACTTTTAATTATGCTCATATTACACACTAAAATGAAAGGGATTTTATAATAGCCTTATCCACTTTACAAAGATGGTTATAAATGCTAAAGATATTGCAGTAAATTTTTTCACATCCACCACATTTACCTAAGTGAGTTTACCATCTCCTCTCTCCTGTTTGTATCCCATTGATTATGGAGGCCAAACATTTATCTATTTAGGAGTGGCATAAATAAAATTTGTTTCTTAGAAAAGAGTTATTTAAAATTATATCTGATGATTTAACCTATATAACCAAAGCCTCAGCAGAAAGATCATTTGAGAAAATATGCATGCAAATTAAATACTATATCACAGCCCTAACATAAATATGATTTTGTAAATATATTTATACCAAATTTCCAAAATCAGAGGATAAAATGTCAGTAATTTTAATGGCATTTCAAGTTATAAATTTTCCCATTACCTCTTCAGGAAAAAAATTAAGTAGGGAGAGAAGGATATATTAGTATTAAAAAATAATAAGAGACAAAGAACCCAGAAAATATAAAGGATGTTCTTTGGCCAGATGTTTCTTTTCATTTAAGAAAGGAAACTACTTTTTTACCAGTTTGCTTGGGGATGGGGGACTCAAACCAGGATGCACCGATAAACTATAAACGGCATGCCATTTTCACAGGCACCTGTGAGAATGACCTTCAGTGTTCCTGAACTATTCCGAATTATCTTTCATTCTCTTTAGTTGTGTCTAGAGAAAAGCAATATAATACAAGTCATGAGCAGAATTCTTTTAAAACACCAGGTAAATTATAACTTTCCTAAGGTAAGAGAGCATGCCTTGCTTATCTTCATTTACTTTAGAGAAATTCATTTAGTGTCTTGCAATTGGTGGGCTCCCAAACAAATTGTTTAATGGACACCAAAGTAATGGAGATTTTACTCCTGAAAAAAGAGATAGTAAAATAATTTTTATAGCCTTACCATTTTAAACATAACTCAATTAGATCCCCACATAGAGAGGTAACACGATGTCACAAGCAGACCTGAAATAAGCATTAATGGAGGTATACTCTAATCCTAATTTTATCAGTCATTTGTCCATAGATAGTACATTTAAATTTTCTTGGCATCAATTGCTTTACAAGGAAAAAAGAGAGGACTGAACTACACAAATTCCACAGTCCTTCAAATTTCATGTATCTATCATATCTTAAGATATTTACATTGAAAGCCATACTGCCATGGTTATGAGTTTATGGCAATTAAATTGCATTCATTTATCCTATATAAACTGGTGCCAGCTCTACTGGTTTTCTATTGCTGTATAATAAATTACCACACACTTAGTAGCTGAAAGCAAAACACATTCATTTTCTCACATTTTCCATGAATTAGGATTCCAGGCCTGGCTTAGCTGGGTTCTTTCTCAAGATCTCATAAAGCTGTAATCAAAGTGCCAGGCAAGCTATGTTCTTTTCTGGAGGCTCAACTAGGGAAAGATCCATTTCCAAGCTTCCTTAGGTTGTTGGCATAATGCATTTCCTTGTGACTGTAGAATTCATGGCATCTTGTTTCTTCAAAGCTGGCAATGACAGAAATTCCATGCTGCTTCAAGCATCTGACTTCAGAAAAGACTAAGAATTTCTTTTAAAAGGCTCACCTGATTAGGTTAAGGCCCACCCAGGATAATCTCTCTTTTCATTAATTCAAAGTCAATTGATTAGGAACCTTAATTTCATGTGTAAAATCCCATCAGCTTTTCCATATAACGTAACAATCCCAGGGAAGATAACTCATCACTCTAGACATTTTCCATTGTTTAGAAGCAAATCACAGGCCCCATCCTCACACAATGGAAGGTATTATGCACAAACACGAATACTAAGGGTCAAGAAATAATAGGGGCCTCTTTAGGATATGTATGCCATTCTATCTCTATGCCAGGCACCTTGCTAAATCCTTGTGTTAAAAAAATGTAAAAGACAATAACTTTTCTTTAAGAGTTTATAATCTAGCTGGGTACGTTGGCAATAGATACGTTAATAAGGTTTACTGGTACCGTGATGAAGAGACATGAATGAGTCAGTCCATTCTAGCTGGAAACTGAAGTGAGTGAAGAGGCAGGGATAGGGTCACAAAAAGTGATCTCCTGTGCTGAAATGTGAACTTTTCATTCACAGACAAGGAAGGAGAGATCTTTCTAGATTTAAGGAGCAGTTCAGAAAGTTCAAGGTGTGCAAAATGGCATGGCATGGTGTATTGGGGCACACTAAAGAGTATCATCATTCTTTCATTGGTGTAATGATTATGCCTGAACTTCTACAATATGAGTGAAGTACACAAATAAGGGTGTATAATGTTTTATGTATAGTGAATTCTGTGGTGCCAGGATATCCACCTTAGAACAAAGACATTCCCCAGGCTACAAGGACTTTGGGCTTCTGATATTTCATAATGGCAATTCATTTAAGTAAAGGGAGCTACGTCCCCAAAGTTATACCATTTTGCTAGCAGCAGCTCACATCCAATGGTTTATGACACAGGCGGCAAGGGGAAAGGGGGACAAACGCCATTGCTTCAATTCAATACGTATCATCTGAAGAGTTGAATGTGCTAAATTATTTAAAAATTGACTGCAACCATTTTTTCCATGATCCCTTACCATGTGATTTTGTTACTTCTCTCATTACCAAATGGTGGCATCTATTCTTGAATATGGACTGACTTTGTGGTATGCTTTGGTTTCATTTCACAGAAGTTGGTAGAAGTGATGCTGTGGCACTTAGCAGATTCCACACCTCAAGAGGCCTTGCAACTTGTGCCTTTGCCCTCTCAGAACATTGCCCTAAGGACCCCATGTTGTGAAGTAGCCCAGGATGAAAAGCCATGTGGAGAGAGAGAGAGAGTGTGTGTGCCATCTAGCTGTCCCAGCTTACCTGTCAGCTGACAGCAGCTGCATGAGTGTGCCCAGCAAAAGCAGCTGAAGATCCCAGCCCACCACAGATTATGAGAATTAATATATCATTGTTGCTTTAAGCAACTAAGTTTTGAGGTGGTTTGTTACACAGTAATAGAGAACAAATAAAAATGTGTACTAATATGTGGCATTAGCTTTGGAACACGGCAATGGGTGGATGTAAAAAGGGTAATGAGAACAATTTTATTGGAGGCTAGAAGAGCAGTGAGAAAACTGCTATAGAAAGCTGGAGAATGGGGACACGTGTTTATGTAGGCACAGAACAATTGCTAAGATCATCTCCTGAAAGCCACTTGGTAGATGGAAAATACACTTAGCAAATTATGGATTTGGCTAAGGAAAGTTCTAGAAAAACCTTTGAAAGTGTTAGGTTTTTTTAGTTTTATATTTCAAATATATAGGAAGAGAATTATTCATTTGGTAAGCAAAATTTAGAGAATATATAAAGAAGGCTAACATGCTGGATTGGCAAGTAAAACCTTTCTCATCTGCACTTTCTGCAGCCAGTAAAATATGTTAAAATTAAATTAAAAATTGGAAGATCAGAGACTAGGAGATCTGTGGAAGAGGCATGTAAATGGTCCTGTGGGTATGACAAAGGGTGTGAAAATCTTTGTTCTGTATGTTAATGCCTATCAGAGAACATCCATAATGGGAGAGCTACTAACAACCATATAGGCAGAATGACTCATCCAGATGACATCTTCCAGCACCCAGTCCTAGAACAATGAGCTCTTTCAATGAAATAGCGCTGATAACAGGGATGGAAGCCATATATGTCCCAACAGTACCGGCTCCCGATCATCAAGTCTTATCCAGTTAATGTTGCTGCCAGCGATTGACACCTAAGCTGAGCCTCTGATAAAATGCAATGCATTGTGGAGACCAACTATCATTTGGTGGGAGAAGTGATAATTTCAGCACAACAGGAACTGACAAAATCTGACTATGGATTTGCCTTTCCTGACACCAGGTCCTCAGTATAAACCATGATCTGAAGATCTGCAAACTAATTGTTTCACTAACCTTAGATTTTGCAAACTATTTTATCAAACCATTTCCATATTCTATCAAAGGAGGGATAGAAGAAGGTGCATGGCCATAGAATCTACTTATCCAATCACGTACTGGATCACCTAGAAGCTATCAGCCTGAAAGAGTGACAACGTTTTAAATGCCCAGCTGGAGCACCAGACTGGAAATATTAAGTGCCATTCTCCAGCACATAATATTCACCCTGGAACAACAGTCATTATATGGTGCTGGTCTCACTAGATCGAATACCTGGCTGGGTCTAGTAACCAAAGGTGGAAGTAAGAGTGGAATGCCTGCCATTGGATCTGACATTGTACTTAGTACACTTGCACTTCCCTCACTCTTGACTCTAGGTCTAAAGGTCCTAGTTCTAGAGGAAAAATCATCACACGAGGGGCACAGCAAGTGCCCATTACATAGTCACTGTTGCCACCCAGTCACTTTGGCATTGTGTCATGAGGCCAGCAAGAAACTTAGGAGAAGGTAGAACTTCTCCATTTGGGATAGGGAAAAGTATATTTGAAACTCAGTTGCTCCAATGAGGCATCTCTTGGAACTCCCCAGACTAATTTTGACGGTTAATGAAAAAGACATGGAGATCAGGGTCTTAGATGTTTTAGGGATGATGGGATAAACCAGTTGTATCAGTAAAGGTCCAAGTCAAGGCTGGTGTAAATCTAGAACAGATAATATGATGAACATCAGGCGCAGCTGCTGGGGATTTACATCTCTCCACCAAACGTCCACTTGTAAGATTCTCCAGGATAAAAAAGCAATCAGACAACCAGGAGGATGGCAGCACAGTAAGGAGATCCTATAGACAGCTCGTGCTACAGGGCAGTTAGTAATAACCCAGAACTATCTAAAGCACCTGTTTGGTGCTCCAGGAGACCAGAAGAGCATCCTGCAGCATCCTTGAAAGAATGGAAGGAGGAGGCTGCCCATCTGCAGAGAAGATTTGTAAGTAGTGCACTCCATGCCCTGGAGCCCAGTGCCCATCCTCCATTGGCAGTACAAGCCACCTCCAGAGCTATTCCATGGATGGAATTGGAAGCTCTACTTCCCCTAAAACGGGAGGAAGAGATGGTTGGGCACCAACTTCAGCTACTGATTAGTAAATTCAGTGGGCTAAAGTATAATACTAAGAACAGCTGAAGTTTGAAGCTCTCCAAGTAGAAAGAGTCTGGTAGCCACCATTTTAATTCCGCACCTGGCATGAGGGGAAGTGGGGCAGACTGAAAAATCACAGTGCTGGTAGGGACCGGCTTCTTTCCATCCAGATCGGACTGCAGCTCTAGCCTAAGCCCCAGCACCACCTCCAGCAGAGAGGAAGCTGGGGAGACCTGTGCCAGCCTCTCTGGGAAAATACAAGCCATACCATGTATGCCATTGATCATCCTACTCTGGCGTCACAAGCCCACTCGGGAGCTATTCTGTGGCTGGAATTGGAAGCTCCATTTCCCAAAAAACAGGAGAGGAAGAGACAGTTTGCCACGGATTTTAGCTACTGACTACTAAATTTGGTTGGCTAAAGTATAACCCTAAGACAGCTAAAGTTTGAACCTGTCCAAGTCAGAAAGAGGCCGGTAGATGCCATTTCAACTATGCCCCCACCATGAGGGGAAGCCAGGCTGACTGAAAATCACAATGATGGTAGGGGCTAGTTTCTTCACCCAGACTGGCCTGCAGCCCTAGCCTAGGCTTCCAAGGAGGAAGCTGGCAGGCCCTGCACCAGCCTCTCTTGGGTAACTGCAGGTACATTCAGCTGGCATAGACTGAATAGTCAGAAGTCTACCAGAGCAACTGAGGTCATTTTGGCCCCTCACAGAGTAGATTGCTGCCCACACTTGCAGCTCCATCCCTGCCCCAGGCAGGGGAGAAAGGGATGTGAAGCTTCATCAGTCTCTCTGGGCAACTACAGTTTAGGCCTGCATGACTTGGATTATTACACACAGCTGTGGCTCTGTCCCTAACCCTGGTAAAGTAGAAAGTTGGGGATAGCTTCATTGGTTCCTGGGGCAATGAGGGCAGCTTGAGCCTCCACAGCTTACAGCACCAACTACATCCTTGGCTCCTACTACACAAACAGCAAGGGAGAAAGGGCAAGAAAGCCCTAAACTAAAGAGAGAAACTGCACTCAGAATAAATACTCTAATAAGCCAGATGCCAAGACACCAACAAAAAATTACTATCCACACCAAGAAACAGGAAGATATGGCCCAGTTAAAGGAATGAGGTAAGCCTCCAGATGACATAAAAGAATTGAGACAACTAATCATAGATGTTCAAGCAAATCTCCTTAGTAAATTCAATGAGATGACTAAAGAGATTAAGGATCTTAAGAAGACATTGGATGAAAGCAAAAAAGAATTTGAAAGCATACATTGAAAAATAGCAGATCTTATGGGATGAAAGGTGCAATAACTGAAATTAAAAATACACTGGAGGGAAGCAGATGTGGCTCAAGTGGTTGGGCTCCCGTTTACCATAGAGGAGGCCCCGGGGCCTCCTGGTGAAGGCAAGCTGGCCCGCATGGCATGGCAAGCTGACGACCCATATGCGATGGTGAGCTGACAGCCTGCGTGGTGTGGTGAGCTGATGGCCTGCATGGCACAGTGAGATGGCACAGCAAGATGACAAAACAAAGGGAGACAAGCAGACACAGAAAAATGCACGGCAAAATGGACACAGCAAGCACAAGCAACAAGGGGAGGATAAATAAATAAATAAAATAAAATCTTTAAAAAAATACACTGGAACCATATAATAGCAGATTTGAGGAGGCAGAAGAAAGGATTTGTGAACTTGAAGAAATGGCCTCTGAAAGTGAACATACAAAAGAACAGATGAAGAAAAGAATGGAAAAAGTTGAACAAGATCTCAGGGAACTAAATGACAGCAAGAGACATGCAAACACATGTCGTGGGTGTCCCAGAAGGACAAGAGAAGGGAAAAGGGGCAGAAGAAATATTTGAAGAAATAAAGGTAGAAAATTTTCAACCCTACAGAAGGACATAGATATCCATGTCCAAGAAGCACAGTGCACTCTCATTTAATAAATCTGAATAGACAAACTCTGAGACTCATACTAATCAGAATGTCAAAGGCCAAAGACAAAGAGAGAAATCTGAGAGCAGCAAGAGAAAATAAATGCATAACATATAAGGGATACCCAATAAGATTAAGTGCCAATCTCTTATCAGAAATCATGGAGGAAAGAAGACAGTGGTGTGATATATTTAAGATACTGCAAGAGATAA